>VZRN01005545.1:19813-64398 GCA_013397935.1 Dasyornis broadbenti
TTCAAGCAGCTCTTGAATAAAGATGCAGGAAGTGCAGACAGAACATGCCTTCAGTTCATACAAGTTGTGGAGAGTTGTATCAGTAAGGTTCACTAAGAATGCAAGGGCTGTCAGTGCTTGTGAAAAGTCATCAGGCCACATTTCTCAAAAAACAGTGGGATGGTGCTTTAGGAGATCAACTGAAAAATCTTCAACAGCATCAGCCTCCTCATTGGATTTTGGCAAAGGTGGCACAGTGTAGTGTGGTGCCATCCAGACAACACTCAAACTTAATTAGATTTTATAGCTAGATTCTCACACAGGAGTGGAGAAGCAGGTTACTTAAAGCTCTTAGTCTTTCTAAGGAGGACTGTTGATTAAAAATGGAAGAATTAATATTTTCCTCCTAAAATGTCTTTCGGCTATAATAATATTTCAAAGTCTTATTCCCAAATACTGCAAAGTACAATTGACAGAATAAAACTCTTGGAATCACTTTGTTATGGAGAAATTCCCACCAGCTGCTAGAGACATTCATTAACATAGAATGATCCATATCCTTACCTTTACCTTTTCAGTGTAATCAATAAAGGTTTACCCAAAGAAATTGTTAGACAAATCAACTGTAAGCAGCCTAAAATCAGCAAAATATCAGAAGTGTCCAATTTACCTTCATTCACTTTACCATCCCTAATTTGAATCACACAGCAGTACTTTTCTTTTAAAGGGCAAAAGTCAAGATTCCCTCTGAGTCACATCTGTCAAACAACCAACACAACAGTAAAATGACAGCCATATCTGGTAACATCAACCATTCAAACATGCTTTTCTATTTTAGTTGGTTTCTGTAACTCCTTCCTTGCACCTTCTTGACTGTCAAGACCCCAGCAGGTTTCATCTTGCTTCATTTTTGGATATGAAGTGTGGACATTTCCATTTGGGCTTCATTTATAATCAGTGGATTAAAACAATTTATTCTAGGATGTGATTCATCTCATCCTAAGGTAGTTGTATATAAGGGGCCAGATGAATCATACCTTAAAATGCCAATTTAAAAGGCCAACTTCTCTCCACTGAATAGAAAAGGAGTTCATATGAATAGCTGAAATGAGAATGTTGCATATGTGCAGTGCTTAAACCCTGCCTGTGGTCTTCAGGGTTACACAGAGAGACGTAAACTAGAAAGGCAAACATCCTGAAATTGGTCTTCTGTTTTCAGAGCAGATGCTAAGCTCCTCTTTCCTGGTACTCATGTTGCATCCCCTGCATTCTACCAATATCTACCTTATCATTCTACCAGTATCAGGCCTCATACTCATTAGAATCCTGCAACACAGCCTGGCAAACTGTTCCCAAGTACTTCAGTTTATTGACCACAGGAAAATACTGCCAAATTTGACAGCTCTTGGAGACTAAACTCTCTGTGAGAGTTTAATATTGAGTTAAAAAATAAATAAAAATAACTTTATATCAAAATGCTTCCCAAGGGCTAGCAGCACACAGCAGCTTGTACATCGAATTCTACAAATGACATGATTTCTTTGAGAGTTCTCCAGCTCAGTGAATCAGATCCTAACACTGAATAATTGGTATGTGGTCTTGGGCTGAACCCAGCAGTTCTGAATGATACCGTGGTCCCTTTAAACTAGGCATTTGTTAGGGATTTTCTAATGCTGTTACTCACAACAGACAATTTGATCAGCTGTAATCAAACCAATCTTTATCACCTTCAGTTCTGTACACACATTAAGCAAAGATGGGTAACTGTTGTGGACCATGTAATGCTCAAAATTTTTCAGTCATGGTAGACAACACAAAAAAAGTTCCCTTTGTTACTGTCTTGCAGGCCAACCTCCACACAGGCTTCACATGCAGGGGGAACTATTTGGGAACTTGGTGTGGAAGCTAAACAGGCCAATTCCTGTCAGTTCCATGTCTTCAGAATATAAAGGTGGACTTACCAGGTGTCTTGGTCTCATTAGGAATCAGGCAACGCACAAAGTGAGGGTGGGTGCTTCTCAGGTTAGTCATCAACTTGTTCAGGTTTTCCTGTGATAGAACAAAACAAGGGTTTCAACTTCAAGCTACAAAGCTTTTGCTTTCTTATTTAAATTCAGGGAGTTACAGAATCACAGAATGGTTTGGCTTGGAAGAGGCCTTCAAAGGTCATTGAGCCCAGCATCCCTGTCCTAGGCAGGGGCACCTTCCACTATCCCAGGTTGCTCCAAGCCCCATCCAACCTGGCCATGAACACTCCCAGGGATGGGGCAAACACAGCTTCTCTGGGCAACCTGGGCCAGGGCCTCGCCACCATCAGAGTAAAAAAATCTTTTTCTGTATCCAATTAAAATCTACTCTCTTCCAGTTTAAAATTGTTGCCTTTTGTCCTATCACTACAGGACCTGGCAAAAAGTCTTATTCTCTCTTTCTGATAAGCCCCCTTTTATATATTGAATAAACAGAATAAGGTGTCCCTGGAATCTTCTCTTTCCCAGGGCTGAGCAACGCCAACTGTCTCAGCTGTTTTTTATGGGATAGGTGTCCCAGCCCTCAGATCATTTTGTGCAAGCATGGCTCACGTAAAAAGAAATCCACATACCCTGAACACAGCAGACACTGTCTGGAAAGAGCCCCCTTTCTTCTTAGCACCCTTCTTGCCACCACCACCACTGTCACCTTGGAAGAAGTAGATGGGAGGTGAACAGTTAGAATAAGCAGCACGTTTTGTAGGCCTCACCTTCCTTTGTTTGGCCATGGACCAATAAAATACTTCATTTTAAATACTGACACCCTGCTCCATGAGGGTTTAGTGAGCTGCTGCTAGGTCGTTGTTGATCAGTGTGTCATGTATTTGCTCTCAAATGCAAGACTGAGGTTGCATCATGGTGTCCATGGCTTTGCTGGTAGGGAACAGTATAGCCTGATATAAGTTTCCTACTAGTGTACCCTGTGCTACAGTCACATATTGCTTTCACTGTTACACAGAGTCCCATCAAAACAAATCATTAATTGGGTGAAAGACCACAAGAATATGACTCAGCACTGGGCATCCATTTATCAATACAGGGAAGTATTCTATAGAAAAATCTCCTAATCCAATGTTTCAGGTGAAGAATACAGTTCTATTCTGAGTTATGGCAGGAAGCAAAATTTAGTCTCAGGAATACAAGTCCAAGCAACTCAGTGTCTTTCCATATTTGCTACACCCATGAAGCCAATTAAATTGAGACTTACGTGGAGTCTTTGTGCCCCAAACTTCACACCTTATCCAAAGCTTTATTTGCATAACATTTTTTTCTCACCTTCCTGATACTGCTAATACTGGCAAGGTTCACACCTGACTCATCCCCAGTATCTCCTAGGGGCTTGCTCAGACATCCTGGTGTGTGAGCCAAGCTGTACTTCAGGGCAGCCCCCATGCACTGCCTTTTGAGCCTCAGACCCTGCGGACCAGATGTCTGATGGACTTAACCACTTAACTGTCATTGACTTGACTACTGCTGTGCACTGCGTCTGCTTTTTTGCCCAGCATCTAGGCTTCCAGAATATTGGAGTTTTTTTGGTAGAAATCTGGGTGGCCATTTTTAGTAAGGCAGACCTACTGACTATCTAACTTGATGATCTTCAGACACAAAAAAAGGGCAAGAGATGGGACTGCACTCTGATGCCCACAGAGGACTTCTACATTTATTCTGTGTCTCTTTTTTCCCCTTGCAACACCAGGACTGCTCAGCTGGATATGAAGTAGTTCCATGGTCTTATTTTAGTTCTTCCAGTTCACCTCAAGAAACAAAACTGTCTACAAAGACTATAAAGTGCTTGCACTTTGCACATTTATTTGGCCCCTGTCTAGTGGCTGAGTAAGAATGCAGGTGATTCACAACACAATCAGTCAGGAAATTTACACCTCCTGTCACTTGGGTTTGCAGTGCTTTACTTCTCTGCAGCACATAAATGTGGTGTTTCCAGCAGTTCTGCATGTCGGTATCTTAGTTTTGGCATATCTGGATGCACACAAGAGCAAGATCACCTTAGGGGATGGCAGCCTTGAGTTTACCACAGAGAGGAGAAGTAGGCTTTAGTTGACTTTTGCCTTATTGGTCATCATTGAAGATGTACTTACCTGTTTCTGCACCAGCGTAGTTAGAAAAAAGGAAGGACAGCAACTTCAAGGATGACTTCTGGTACAACCCCACAACAGTTTCATTCAGGGGGTCCTTGTTCTTGTCAAGCCAGCCAGAGATGTTGTAGTCCACTGTTCCAGCATAGTGCACCAGGGAGAAGTGGGCCTCAGCCTTGCCTTTGCCAGGTTTGGGCTTCTGGAAGCTGCTGGACTTGCCCAGGTGCTGGTCATAGAGCTTGTTCTTGAAAGAGGTGTCAGTTGCCTTGGGGAACATGCACTCCTCTTCCAGGATGGAGAAGATGCCCATGGGCTGGGAGAAATACGAATACATAAAGAAAGTGATGGGGAGGGGAGCCATTACTGCAAGGAATAAGACTTGAAGTTCACCTTACTGTTAAAGGCAGTCATTAAAGTCATCAATTTAACATTGTGGAGGCTTTCTCCCTTCCACCCCAGCCATATTCAGGAAACCATTGTTTGTGCAGAGACAGCCTGTTGCTCCAAAAACTTTGGTTTTATAAGCTGCCTATTTTGATGTGAGAAAGTAATTAAACAGTAATGCGTCAATTTATCAAGAATGACTGAACTAAAATAAATTATTGTAAAAGAAATGTGCTCTCCTACAGTGACAAGATTTCTTCTACCTTCTCAATGAGCTCAATGCAGGCAGCCAGGTCCATGCCAAAGTCAATGAACTCCCATTCAATTCCTTCCTTCTTGTATTCCTCCTGCTCCAGCACGAACATGTGGTGGTTGAAGAACTGTTGCAGTTTCTCGTTGGTGAAGTTGATGCACAGCTGCTCCAGGCTGTTGAACTACAAATTCAATACACAAAAAACCATGCCAGTTAGTTTCAAGCAGTCCTCAGTGGGCAAGGACACCTACGGTAACTTACATCAAAAATTTCAAAGCCAGCAATGTCCAGGACACCAATGAAATGCTGCCTGGGCTGCTTCGTATCCAGCTGTTGGTTGATGCGAACAACCATCCACAGGAACATCTTCTCATAGACTGATTTAGCCAATGCACCCACTGAATTGTACACCTGTAAGAAGCAAAGGCATGGCAACAACAAATGTTGAGTTAGCTTTAAAGTTGAAAGAACTATCTGAAGAAATTGAAAAGATGATGAGCTGTTTATGTACCTGTTGGACATTTTGTCCTTTAGTTACATATTCATTCCCGACTTTCACCCTGGGGTAGCATAAAGCCTTGAGCAAATCAGCAGAATTCAGACCCATCAGGTAGCCAGCTTTGTCAGCCACTAGGATCAGAGACAGCAAACGAGTTCAACAGAGACAAAGAAAGGTGTCCTGGTAATCTGGGATGTTTCTGCTACAAGGAGTGTACTTTTGGTGCAACTCAAATGCACCTATTGTCAAGTGAAGCTCCCCTCCAGTCTCGTGAAGAATATTCACCCTGATCCAAAGGCAATGTCTCAGCTGCAGCATAATCCTGTGCCTGTGCCTGGTGGGCTGCAGCATTGCTTAAATTTTAAGTCTTTCTGTTTCCTTGTAGAACATAAATTAAGTCATTGACTTTGTGAAACTTGAAACCATCTTTAAAAAATTAGTTTCTGGAAAGGAAAATAATTTTCAAAGTGTTGGGCAGTTCATGGGGTGGAGTTGCTAGCTGTCTGCAAACTACCTTCTGTGCCGTCTGGCTCCGCCTGCTCCTCCCGCTGTTTCTGCTTGAATTTCATGTTCCCGTAGTGCATGACGGCCCCTGTGAGTTTGTATATTCCCACCTTCTCGTCGGGGCTGAAGCCCAGGATGTCCACAGCACTCTGCAGAGACAACAGACAAGTTGGGAAAGCACAAAGGCTGAAGCACAAGGTGCAGGTGGGTTTCTGTCCCTGCCTGCGCTGAGTGTGTCCAGCACCATCCCAGTCCCATGGCACTGGGCAGCAGAGCCCAGTGCTGGGCCTGGCTGGGCTGGCCTGACTTCAGGGCTGCTCTGCTCTACTCACATCTGTCGCCAGCAGCTCCTCGCTGTCATCAATGCTGGCAACAGTGACTTCTCCTTGGCTCACATAGAGGAAGTCATAGGGGTTGGTGGAGATGAGGAGGAGATCTGCAAGGATGTGGGTCACCTTTAGTGGCCCTGGGACAGGTCACAGTGGGAAGAGAAAGCATTCACTGAGCCAAGCCCAGCACTGCTGCACTCACCAATGAGCTCTGGCTTCTTGTTGGACATTATCTGGTAAAAAATGTGATAGCTCCTTTCACTAGACAGCTGGAAAGTGACTCTGGATTTCTCCAGGAGATCTAGCCAAAAGAGAGGTGCTGTTAGTCTCCTGATAAATTTGAGGTTGTAAGTGCATAAATTCTGCTAGCACTTGCTCCAACTCACAGGTTTCAATATCTGCAGAGGCCAGCTTGCCAGTTGGTCCAAAGTGAATCCGGATGAATTTTCCCTATCAAGCAGTGCAGATCAAACCGTTGGTTATGACAATCAATGAATGAGACTTGCATTAAATGTCTGCATTCCAACAAATCTGAAATGAACTCACAAAGCGTGAGGAGTTGTCGTTCCTCACAGTCTTGGCATTGCCAAAAGCCTCCAGCAGTGGGTTGGCCTGGATGATCTGATCCTCCAGAGTTCCCTGGTTACAGAAGAAAATGTTTCTTATCAAACTTTACTGCTTAGCAAATAACATATACTGCAAAAGGGATATTACAGATAATTTTTACATATCACATGATTTAAACCTAAAAATTAACAGAGTTCTTAAGCACTCATCACCCAACACTCATGGATATTGCATTGGTTTCAAATGAAGGGGTGCTAAAAGACAGATCTGTGTTTTGCTTGCTTCCTTTGTCTGATACCACATGTTGGATATCACATACAAAATCACTGCAGAGGAGTTAAGGGTGTTTGAAACCTGTATGAGAAGTGATTCCACATTGCTGTTTACAAAGGCCTTGACAGCTAAAGAAAATGTGAAAATCTGGAATTTTTTTTGAAGGTTGCTCGAGCCCACAACACACAGAAAGAAGTATAGGCTTTGGGAGGAAACACCTGCCAAAGGAGAATGTAAAATTTTGCAGTTGCATTCAAACAACAGCAGCCTTTTAGGATGCACAATACAGCTCTCAGCATGCTTTAAGACTGCGACATAGACAAAGCCTGACACCAAACTTAGATAAGCAGAGAACAGAGACTTTGATTCTTTTTTCTTTTTTTTTTTCCTGCTGCATTACTGCAGAAGGAATGATCAACATGTAAGAATTTGATATTGTGTTGTATCTCTCTTAGTAGGTGCAAAAATATGGAAGGAAAAAGGCTTCTGTGACATTATGTTTCCCCTTTTCCATGCAATACAGCCCAGGAAGCAGAGTAAGCAGAATAGGCAGTCACTAGTGTGACTGTAGCAGTCATGATTAATCCTACCTAATCAGGGCATGAAAATGTTGCCAGGGATAATTCCCAAGACAGATGGAAAACAAAGAATAGGAAAAAAAAAAGATAAGTTGGTTTGTATCAGATGAAAGGTGAGCAGCACTGTTTCAGTTACTGCATCTTCGTGTGGGTAGTGCTCAGTGCAGCCTTGAACTTGTTGCAGGGGACAGGGACTGCCATTCCCAGCACTGTCTGCAGATGGCACAGCAGGTTTAAATTAGTTCTTGTTAGTCCACCGTGAAGATGGACCTCTAAGATTAAGGCAATACAGTAGCATCTGAAAGTCTCTATATACTTTTTTAAAATAAAAAATCCTAAATCCTTAGAATAATACCCTCTTACATGTATATTTCAGCTTTCTAAGTGATCTTTCTCGGGAGAGGAGTGGAGAGGAGAGCAGAGGAGAGGAGAGNGAGAAGAGAAGAGAAGAGAAGAGAAGAGAAGAGAAGAGAAGAGAAGAGAAGAGAAGAGAAGAGAAGAGAAGAGAAGAGGTGTGTGTCAGTGCAGCTGACTATACCAACACCAAGCCTCTTTTGAGTGCACAGCCGTAACTGGGCAACTAAAACAGGAGCACTGTACATGGATAACAGTGTGGAAGAAGACGTGAACTTCACACAAGTCCTGTCTACAGGGTGGGTGCTACAGTGCTGGAGGCTGAGACCATATTCTGGGGAAATGCTGTTACACGTTTCCCTTATTCCTGTACCATTGCCTGGCATCTGATTTCAGCTTGTATCTGCCATTGAATGCTGGGCTACACACAACCATAACCTGAGTGTTTTATGTAATGTTCTTATAAAGAGGAATATACAATAGTCACAGAGATTGGAATGCTAAAAAACCTGAGTATTGTGTGAATTAACTCAGAAGAGGGCAGAACAGATTACTGTCAGTCAGAGCCAGGTGATTTTCCTTATATCACACATGGTCTGTACATATCTCAGCTGTCTTGAAGCTTTTCTGAGATCAGTCCTGGCATAGTGAGCAGCTGATGAAAGCTGAGCCCAGGAGACTCTAACGTGGTGCTGATGAAAAGAGCGCTTGTGATGGACTTTCCTTGGCCACAACAACCCATCAATCACAGACACCTGCCTCTGAGTGAAAGAATATTCAGCCTTGGAATCTCCTTAAGCTCTGCTATGCCCTTGGGTACTCAAATAACATGCTGACACATGCCACACACTTTGATACACCTCTCACAGGCTGTGGTGGCACACATTTGTGCCACAACTGTGTTTGTTGCTTGCTCTGTGCTGGCGAATGGAGCCTGAGCCTTGCAAATGCAGCAGTGGGCTCAGATTGCAACAGCTGTGCTGCTCAGCAAAGGGACATCGAGGCATGCACTTTCTTTTCTGCAAGGATCCTTTCTGAGGTTGCTTTCTGACTGTCAGGCAAGTGGTACCATCCATACCTTTTCTCATGTCCCTTAGGGCTGTTGTGTTGACCACAGAGAGAAAAACCAGCCAGTGGAACCTACTGCCTGATGCAATTGAAATGATTCTTAACTTCAGCACAACCATTCAGGAGCCCAGAGCTCCTGCACTTCCCCTGGCAATGGGAATGAACCAAAGACCAGGAATGACACAACCATGTGCCAGTGGCAACTGACTGCTCTCAATTCACGTGCAGCCTCTCAGGTGCTGTGGATGTGGCTAATCTCAGAGGACACTGATGAATAGGTGCATAGATGGACAATCAGCACAGAGAAAGCTGCTGTCTAACATTATCTTCCCCTCCCTGGTAAAGACTCTCATGTGTAAATGGAGGCTTGGGCCTTTCCTACATTGACGAAATGATTTTATAAGTAAGAGTTCAGTGGATTGGAGGCTGGGCAGCAGGGATAAATGAGCATAGGTGCGCTTGGGTTGTGCATCCTGACTGTCTTCTCAGTTGCACAACACTTTCTGCCTTTACATAATCCTGCAACTCCAAAATACACATTGGTACTTTCTCCTCACTCAGCAGGCACACTGTGGGCAAATACTAGAAGGGGGAGCTGATGTCATACCTGCATTTTGCCAGGCTGTGGATCTTTCTTCTTCTCACCAGTAACTGCAATTGTTGCAAAGTACTGGATGACACGCTTTGTGTTCACAGTCTTCCCTGCACCGGATTCTCCGCTGTTGAAATAAAAATACCAATTATTACAGGAAATAGGAAACATTGTCACTTGTCTGTCAGCTTTGTCACTCACACCAAAACATACTCACGTGATAAGGATTGACTGGTTGTGACGATCTGAAAAGAAAATCACAGAAAGAGCTGTTCAAATGAGATGTGGAGGGCTTCAGTTTCTCTGACACAACTAACTGATTTCAAGGGAAAGAACTATATT
This sequence comes from Dasyornis broadbenti, assembly GCA_013397935.1. Classification (NCBI taxonomy): domain Eukaryota; kingdom Metazoa; phylum Chordata; class Aves; order Passeriformes; family Dasyornithidae; genus Dasyornis; species Dasyornis broadbenti. The sequence goes on from VZRN01005545.1 coordinate 29,656, forward strand.
ATATCAGTTTTTATCACTTGCTTACAAGATAAGATAAATAATGCATTAATTCACATTAGCATGCATCTGGACTTTTTTTTTTACAGAAAGGGATGAAGTAGCCCAAAATTTAACTTCAAGCAGTGATTCTTTACAAGGCTTTCCACTTACTATTTGTTTTCTTTTATGTATAGGCCTTGGCCTAAATATTGTTTAATCGTAATCAGATTATTTGCTGTGTTTTTTCATTACCATTTCTTTAAATTTGTTACAAGGAGAGGCAGCACAAAGCCATACAGCCGGCTACTGCTTTTCCTTCATTTTCTGATAGCCCAGAGATCATTAAGATATTCACAGACTGATCTTGCATTGTTCTGTAGGACTATGGGACCACTGAGTAGAACCTAAAATGCCTGAGCTATCAAGTGACAATATTTCATTGACCAAATAGCCAGCCCTACATATCCTGGGGTTTTCCACTCTTGCCAAGTGACTCACCAGTCAGCATGAACTGATAGGCATTGTCAGAGATGGAGAAGATGTGTGGAGGGGCCTCCTGACGCTTCTTGCCTCGGTAGCCGGTCACCACCTCGGGGTTGTACACCGGCAGCCACTTGTAGGGGTTGACAGTGACACAGAAGAGACCCGAGTAGGTCTGTGAGGAAGGGAGACAGCACGTTGGCTTCCCCTGAGGCTGGCCCAGCAGCTCTTGCGGCTGCCCAAAGGAAGCTGCTGCTGCCACTTACGTAGATCATCCAGGCTGCGTAACGCTCTTTGAGGTTGTACAGCACAGCGGGTTCGTGCAGGTGGGTCATCATGGCCATGTCCTCGATTTTATCAAATTTGGGAGGGTTCATGGGAAAGACTTCATCTTCCTTTACAGTCACAGTCTAGCAAAAAAAGAAGGGAACAACAGGAGCAATCTAAAACAAGGAACTGCCTGAACTGGATGATCAGATATGAGTAACAGTTGGTATAACTTACTGTGTCATCATATTTTTTAACTGTGACTTTGTCACCTTCTTTGCTCTGTATGGTACCTTTCACATACATTTGCTTATCATCTACTACAAAACAGGCTGACTTAGCATCAAACGGGCGATTCTGGGCTTCAATTCTCTCCTTCTCCGGCTTCCGTAAATAGGGAGCAGCTTCTCCAAAGATTGCCATCTCCGCATCTGAACTCATGTCTGCAGTTGTTCTGAAGGAATACAGAAAAGTTGCAGAAAGTCTGTGCATTTGTAATTTACATTTATCCAGACAGTGGTCATGATCAATGACTAATAGGAAGAGGAGGACTTATCAGGCAAAACTTCTGCCTCAGTTTTAGTTATCCACAGAAGAAGTGCTAATAAAGAAAGTTCCTTTTGTAGACAGAGATGTATTGTCTTTGAAGACATTCCCCTTAAACAGGCCTATGTGCCCAAGTGAGAGCAGAGAGGATATCAAGCTAGAAGTTTTCAAAAGCTGGTCCTGCTCTATCTTCACCCACTATTCACAGAGCTACGCAGCCACATCCTTCTCAAAGCCACTGAGATTGTTTCATTGGGCATCCAAAAATTTAGACAAAAGTTAGTTCTATGAGTCATGTAGATTGGCTCTCATTTCTCATTTTCAGGTGGAGGTATGTTTAACACCCTCTGGTTTTGATATTTTAATACCAAGCAGGGGAAGTTCAACTAGTTTCTGGCTATACCAAGCACTGGAACAAATTGTGAGTGTCAGTCATCACCAATCTAAAGCCAAAACTGTTTATTGTATCAACCAAATACAAAACATCTTTTCAGTTATATTGCAAAATTAGCCAATAAAGGAATATCATGTGTATTACAGATAAGAACATAGTATTAGCTAAAGAACATAATATCTAGGTAAATAAGTATGTGATACAACATTTCAAAGAATTTCAATTATAGCTTGAACTTATTATGTAGACTAATATTAGTTATGCATCATTAAAAGATGATTCATATGTTCCAGACATTGTTAGGGATTTGTCTAGTAGAAATATTTCAGAAAACTGATTTATGCCTACTTTTATTTTGCATTTTTTGAAATGTCTAGTAAAAATTCTTCAACACAAATAAATGCTATTGCTTGCCATGGTCAGAAGAACTGTCATGGAACTGAACATCTGGAAACAGCACAAGTAGAAATAAAATATGCAGGAAGTAGCATAAACAGAATGTTCTTCCCCAGGCAGGCTAATATACAGGCTAGGAAAAAACCCAAAACCACCTTCTAAATTCCTGCTACTTCATGTGCTGTCTGATGCATCGTGAAGAGTAAAGAAGAGAAAGGGACAGAATTGAAAAACCAAGATGTGTACATCCAAGGCATCAAGATTCTGAAACAGTCAAAATAGAATGGTTTTATGTGTAGGAGAAGGATGGGAGGAGTATGAAGGCATTTGTAATGCTACTTCTGGTTGTTGTAGAAGTGCTGATCTCTCTCAGCAAAAGCTACCTGCTGTGGGATCTGCACCCTGCAGGACTTTGAGGGACTGCCTCATGCAAGAGCTTTTAACAGCCAGGAATTTCAAAGCACAGAATCCAGAACCTTTAGCTTACTTTGAAAGTGTTATTGAAGTATTGAAGTATTATTCTGCGAATACACAGCCCAGAGTTTTTGCCTATGTGATTTTGTGTCTGATGGGCTCAAGAGAAGTGATAGGAACGAAAGAGAGGAGCTATTTCACAGTGTCTATGAAAAAGTGAAGCAGAACATCAGAAAATGCCAACAGAAAAGGCTATTAGGAAATTCCTCGAGGGGCACAGTCTGTTAAACTACTGAATGTCTTTGATAGAAAATGGTGTAAAATTTAGATCTTTACACATTCCTGAACAGAGAAGGTGGCATTCTCTAGGAGAATAATCTGCACTTGCATATCTTTCAGCTCCAACTTCAGTGAGCACTTTTTGGTTTTAGAATAGAAAGCACATGGTGGAGGGTTCCTTCTCTACTCTGCTGCACGCTCCCAGTCACTAAGTCACTAACCTTCCCCAGAAAACGTAGAAGGGAGTGATGCGCACCAAGTTCTCTGGAAAAGTTACTCTTTGGACATAAACAGATCAGGCAGAAGACAAGATCATTCTGAACTTTGTCTGGGTTCCAGTGCCTGTGTGATAATCCAAAGTCAGTAAATAATGTTCTAGACTTTACCCCAGAGGAAACTAACACTTGAATATTACTTTGAGCCTCCTCTCCAAACATGACCTCAGACTTCCAGCAGTTGTGCAGATGGCAGGGGATGAGTTTTAATAATCTACAAATCCCAGAATTCAAGGCTACACCACAAAAAGACATTACTGTCTCTATCATGCCCTCTTGACTAAGTGTGAGCATCTGTAACTCTTCTTTCCCAATACATGGAGTATTCCTGCTAAGAACTGTGACTATTGCTCATGTTGATTAAAATACCATATGTCCTTTCCAGTGATCCTGGTTCTACATCACTGTCTTTTGCACCTGCCCTTGCCATTGTCTGGGTGAGCTTTACTTATTGCTCAGGATCAATTAGCAAAGGTATGTTTTATTTGTTGAACCCCTACCTGCAGAGAGTCCACGAGGAAATCTGTTTTCAGTACCTGTGTGGAATGGTTAAAGAAAGGACAGAATTACATCAAACCCAGTCCATTGTCTTGAGCATGTGACATATCAAACAGACCTACACCCTGTGTAGTCTCTCCAGATAGCTGAACTGCACACAGTGCCTTACAACTCCTGACCTAGAGCAAAATTCCACAGAGAATCTTGTGTTCCTCCCCACATTACTGTGAGCTGCTTAAAACAAATCTAATATCCAGGAAAAAATAGCTACTTTACATATATAATCCCAGTCAATTTCAACTGTCTTCAGAGTTAGTCTTCCTGTGCCTTTCCTAGGACTTGGAGGGAGCAAGGTTGGTAGAAGGCCCTTCCAAGGACTGGCATGCTATGACTCTTCTGCTTCTGCTTGTGCACCACACCGGAGTGGTTTGGGTCATAAAACCTTGACTTTGCATGTAAAGCATGACCTGGAATGTTAGAGATGGGGAATGAGAAGAAAACACCCCTTCCTATGCCTCCATTTTGGGGAGCTGTGGAGACGTCATGGCCAGAGTATGAAGCAAGCAGATGAGACTTACCTTGAGATGCTGAGGTAACAAATAATAAAGTTGCCTTTGGCTGCAGCTCTTTATATGTTACCTCCTGCCCACACAGCATTCGAGTGCTCTATTTTTGGTCAATAATAATTTACTCTTTAGTTGTAAACGTGTTGTAGCTCTGATCTCTCTGCTAATTACTCAGAGACAGGATTGGTTTAAGGTTGTATGGAGTCAGCTGCACTGACCTCTCCTTTTCACATTGATCTGTGCCAGGATGGAGGATGGAGGAACCCAAAGACAGCTCTTATAAAGCCAAATAAGGCAACACTTGGCTCTGCACTGCAAGGGTTTGCCTTAGTCAGCAGGATGGGATTTTTCTAATTGTGCACAATTATTTCTTTAAGGATATAATATTAATGGATCCCCTCTTATCCTCCCTATTTATCTCTACATGCTGCTAGATAAGAAGAAAGATTTATCGAGGCAAAATTTTTTATACCATTGTGTGGGGCACTGTCAAGCCTGAAGGCAGCCTCAGTCTTGGGACAGAGTGAGACAAGTGACAGTTTATGGACCACAAGAGGGACTTGCATTCCTGGCCTGTAGGTTTGCATTATCTGAGGCCCGTATGCGTGCTTAAGGTCTCAGTCTGTAGAAAGGTGCCTGACTTTTGTGCCACTCCACTGTCCTGCAGAGGATGTCATGGAGCAGGCTGGATGTCAAACCAGAATAACTGTAAGTTGCTCTGTAAAGGAATGTGGAAAGAGAGAGTCTGCTCCTTTAAGATTAGCTGTTTAAGGACTGGTTTTGACACTGCAAGGGACAGTAAGAAAGGGAGGAAGCATTCTCTAATGAGAACATACTGGAACACAAACCTGCCTGACAAATGGTAAGGGAGGAGGTGGTGTGAACCAAACCTGGTCAGTCACAATTGCTTGGTGAAGGCATGTGAGAGTGTAAAAATGTATATTCTTGTAAGCTTATCAAATCAGGAACCTTCTCTGTTGGGAAACTAAGGTAAAAGGGGAAACGCTAAACAATACATACAGAGAGACATAGGTCTGGCAGAACAAACGTAGAGATAACAAGAAGAAACAAACCTCACCAGTGACCCGGACTGTAGGGCTACCAGGAAATTACGGGTGTCAGTCCCAGAAAGATCAATTAGACTTCATGACTGATAAAATTGTGAACAAGGGGAGATCCCAGACAGGGTTGTGGTGGGTACAAGAACTGCCAGAGCTCTACAAATGCTTGAGGGGATGTGCTGGGCAAGGGGGAGCAGGAAAGAACAAAGAGGGGAGTAAACAGAAGGGTTGTAAACAGGGGCCAGACAGTGCTTGCCTGGCAGAGCACTGCACCTGATCACCAGAGTCTGTTCTGTCCTCTTACATATTAATTCTTAACTATCTCTTCATGTGTTCTCACTCCTGTCCTGTGTATGCATGTGCAGGCATGGACTAAGTGCCAGCTACTGGTGAAGCTTCTGTGTGTGTGAGTAGAAATCAGTGTTTTCTTCCCAAGCCTGGCTCGGGACCTCCCTGGCATGTGGTGTCAAATGCTAGAACCAGTGAGGCCTCAGCGTCACCTACCAGAGAGAGGGAAGGTCTTCAGCTTCCAGGCACTTGGGTGGGAATGGGGTGTTTTCCCAATGCCACTGTACTGGGAGATAATGAGGTGAGTGAGAGGTTCAGTGCTGGTGGCTGGAGTGGGGCCAGAACTAACAGCCCAAGGGCCTGATGCTGGCTGCTGGGGATGGGGCGAATATCTGTTCTTCCTGAATCCTGGTGTGCGTGGTGTGTTTGTGTACACTCAGCAGCAAACCTTAATCTGGGCCAGCTGGCAGGTAGAGGAGCCTGGGGCCCTGGATGGCATATGGAGCAAGAGGGCTGTGCTGGTGGGCCCAGGTGGACCTGTGGGATGAGTGTGAGTGCTGTGTGTGTGTCAGCATCAAGCTGGAGCAGCAGGCAAAGAGGAAACTGAGGTGAGTCAAGGGCTGGGGGCTGAGCAGGGACAGAGGGGCTGTGCTGGGCCTAAAGGTGCTGCAAATGTGCATGGGCTTGGGGACCTGGTGAGCTGCTCTGTGTGTCTGTGCTGCTGACTCCTGGTTCTGCCTGGCCCTGAGGAGCAGGGGATGTGTCTGTCTCTGTGCCTGTGCCTGTGTGATGTGGCTCCTCTTGATGGTGCCCCGCGTGGCTGCCATAGCAATCTCTGCTCGCTCGTGTCAGTGTCCTGTGTGTCTCTGTGTCTCTGGGACATGAGCTCAGCTTTGCTACTGGTTGAACCCCCTAAAGTGACATCTGTGTCCTTCAGCCTGGGCATAGTCATTGGGTCCCTGGGCACCAGTGGCTAGTGGCCAGGCAGCTTTACTGGACTGGAGTGGCTGGAAAAGGTGGCTGTGTTCCAGTGTCACATGGCCCATCACGGAGGTGCACTAGTTTTGGAAGGAGGGGTGGGAAGCTGAGGTTTTTGACTTGCATTTACTGGAGCCCAGCTGTAACTCCCTGGGTTAGGAGTGTGCAGGTGGAGAAACTCACAAAAAGGCAGTGGTTTGACATGCTGATGGCTTTTGAGTTAGGATGTGCTGCCTGACAAATCATGAGTGTAGAGGAGGAAATCTCCCTGTCAGGAGTGGAGGGATGTCCCCAGACAAGCACTACTTGGCTTAGTGTTTCAGAAGAATAGCTATTTTATCTGCATGATCTTTTATCAATGGTGATGGTCAACTTAGACACCATTTCTGTGTGTAAAATCTGTGTAGGATTAATTTTTTCTCATGGGTATAATTTCATGTTTATTATTATTAATTTAGTCTGCAGCTTTAACCAAAAGATAGTTACAGTGAGGAAAGCAATGAATTAATCTTTCCTTCCATTCTCTTGAAGCTGCTCCAATATGAAGAAAAAAATTCAAAATGTTCTGAGTTAGAACAAATATGAGAAAGCCAGAGATAGCCACAGCTCTGTGGAATCTCCACCACAGACATGTCCATTTATGCTATTCAAACAGTAGCTGCTTGCTACAAAATATACAGGGAGGCCTTTGAATAAAGTTTAATGTATACAGCTGAACAGATAGATTTCCTGAACAGCAGGTTGCAAAGTCATCCCAGAGACTGCTTTTTTTTTTTTTTTTCCTCAGAGATTAGAATTTCAGCAGGAATGTTGAGAATGGTCATCTGTTCCCATGTGGCCTATGCTGTGGGTTTGCTACAGGAAAGGGAGCCTGAGATCTGCATTCCTCAAGTAACAGTAACAATAGATTCCAGGTCTCTTACAGCTTGGGAAAATACTCTCACCACAAGACAATTTTGTACAGGAGATGAGGTGGCAAAGTAGGTTTGTCATCATTACCTCATTTTTCTTTATTTTAAGGCAGAAAAAACATTTGTCATAAAATGATTTAAACTTTAGAGGCCCTGAAATCTAACCACCTTTTTATGGAATGACCCGGTTTCCTCTGTGGAAAGAGATGGATTGTCAGATGCATTGTTAACATTGCTTCATGTTGGCTTAGTCTGGGGAGCATCCTTGGTACATTTACGCCGTTCTCATTGGCTGTTTGTTTTGGATTATGTCCGGGGTGCCTATGATTTAGTTACACGAGGAAGCAAAGGCATCTGTACTGAATTCTGTTATACAAAATGGATTCTGGCAGTGTTGAGATGCATCCTATTTAGGCCCTTTCTCTTGTTTTTTGAGTCCTTTCTAGAATGTTTTTCAATGCTTTTATTACTTTTTTTTTTTTTAAATCGGAGTCACTGACAGTCTTTTCCATTCTGACCTGAAGTGTGAGCCCAGATACTCTCTGAAATGACAATGACACCACTCAGATATGGAGATAATATTTTTATAATATTTTTCTTTGGACAATTGCTGTGTGTCAAGCATTTAAAGTAGCTATGCTGGTTGCAGCAGCAGAAATGCAGGCACTTTTTACACTTTAACAGTTTCAAGACCTGGTTTTGGTCCCCCACATGTTACAGACCGTGTTCATTATTTGCTATGTGCACTTATACTTGTATTTTAATTATATGCATCTTTAGCTTAAGCATAAGTATACTGAAACCATGACTACTCTTTGTCAGAGACTATCTGGTTTTTTATATTTGACTTTTCTAATTCTTTTGTAGTTAAAGTGATTTTACATCTTCACCTGGGTAAAAAACAGTAAAACAGTATATAGTGAAGAACTAATCCCTTACAATGGTGCACCCACCCACTGATGACCCTACATATTCAGAATAATTTTGACATCTGTCAATTCAGAAAATTTTAATGTGTAGTATGTACTAGAATAGTGGAGACAGGTCCATACCATCTTCAGGGCACGTTGTATCTTCTCTGCCTTTGTCTCAGGTACAGTCTTCTCCGAAAACTGGAGCAGGGAAACAGAAGAATCCTGCAGGGAGAAAGAGAATAAATCTATAGAAAGGCATTTGTCCAAAATGGCCACAGGACTGTGAGCTGGGGGAAAAATGCTACAGTGGCAGGCAAGCACTGCGGTGAAGTTCAGCAACAGAATAACATGGAGGGTACACCTTATTGTGGTCCCAGAAACTGGCTGGCAGCCTTCTTGCTCTTGGGAGTGTCCTTGAGAGTGTGAGTGGTTTGCAGAGCATAACCAAGGTTTCCCAGCATTTCTCAGCATCTCTTGTGACCCAGAGTCACAGTCATTCAGGTCCTGCAGAAGCTCTGATCTGGTGACGCAGAGAGGACGTGGGAAAGGAACTTGTGCTTTGAGGTACCCTCCTCACAGGATATTATGGAGCAATGAACAAATTCAAAAGCAATGTGAGGAGGAACATTTTCAATATAAGACAGATCCATATTTGCTACTTTTTAGTTTCTAGAGCATTTAGTTGTCTTTTAAGATGGTTCCCAAGTTCCTGGATAAGTGGACATCAGTGTTGCTCCCAAAGGAGAGTATCCCCTCTTGGTAATCATCCCATTGGCCCTTATGTTGTAAGAACAAGTCCAAAGACAGGGAAAGGTTGTAGGTATGTCCTTGAGCATGCTGACTTTGGGGGCATCCCAAGTAAGGCACTGAGGAGCTAAATGGCTCAGGGGTCTCAATATCTACCTTACTTCACATTGTATGAATGGGAGAATAATGTCTCCTTTGGGAAAATAAATTATGAAAGACTTCTCTTGTAGCCAAGTAAAAATTTTCTCTTCTAGTTAGACAAACCAAACCTGTGAAGTTTATTTAAGTTAAAAAACAATTAACCAAACATGTTGCTTGTAAAGATTCAGAAAACATTATGTAACAGGAAGATTTGTGGAAAGCACGTTTGAAGTCAATTCAGGTAAACACACCAGGTAGGTACCAGGTAAGTTTTAGAGGTAGTGGGTATGCAGAGAAGATATTGATATGATTAGTCTATTGTCTATCTTGATTATTATGTTGATGTTCATAATATTTAGTGCATATATATGTATGTAGATGTGATTTTATCAAAAACATGGAGCTTTTTACAGGAATTTATCTGTCAAGGAAAGGACCATTTATTGTGTCAGTCTCTAAACATGTGTTGTACCAGCAGATTCATCTGCATGGTTTCTGTAAATTGTTAATCATGGAATTCTATAAATTCTCCTATTTGCAAACATTAGTCAATCACAAACATCTTCAGGAGTTCTCATAATCCTGGCTCTGTCAAACTATATGAGACATAAATGTCAGCCTGTCTTGGGAGCTGAAAGGTTAGATAGCATGCCAAGCACAACCTTGTTAATTTGGTTATCTAATGAATTCTTTGCTCTTTGTGGATGGCAGTGTTTGTTTTCTCTATCCTGTGCTTCTGGCAAGACTCAGTTCCTTGCAGTTAACGCAGGGTGCACACCACACCTGTTCCTAGCACTAAATAGCTTTGATCCTATCACAGTTACCCAGAGCTTTTCCAGCGGACACTCATGAAGAGATAATTTTCCCTGTACAAGTGGTCAGGGAATCAAGGCTTCCATGCCAGATCCTCAAACCACTGAGGGATAAGCTGCTGTATCTGCCACTATCTGACACTTTGGGGACCGATAGACATTTTGGTCTAAACTAGTGTAGCTATTCTCGTGTTTTATACCCAGCCCCCTTTCCCTGGGTCTTCAGGCAGATACATATTTGTTCCTGATACCATCACCTTGCAGATGTTCTATCACTCCATCTTAACAGGTTATGGTGTTGCTATTATGACAGCACACCAGGAAGACTGAAAGGGGAAGAGGGGCAACTATCTTCTTGTTGTCCCACATCAATTCGAAAGGCTTCTGAAAATGTAATTTCTTTTGCGGATTTAGCCTCCATGTTGGAGTCTTCCATTGCATCCGATGTAAAGTTGTCTGGCCCACAAGATCATTAATCTGCATTAGCAATTCTGTAAGTTTGTACTGTATCCTTCATGTTCATGCAGGTCTCCGAAAGCCACAAAGATACTCTGTCATACACATTATTAGTGTTCACTCATGGCATAAAGCCTGTTCCCTGTGATTTAAATTATGTGCTTGCAAAGTTGTAGGGGACTGATTTTGGGGAAAAGGAGGAAAAGGTACAGCGTTCCCAAGATGCATGACTGTCACATGACCCACTGAGATTTATTGCCATGGTAATGCCAAAGTTTAATTTGGTGATGTCCTGTTTTATTGAAAGCTTTTTGGTGTTCAGTATCCTATTCCATGGACAAAGAGCAAAAATTCCTCCATAGCTCTTCTCAGAGTAGCATGACTTTTAGGCCCAAATGACCAGTGTTGCCAGAAAAGCTGTACATACATGGTGAGATGTACGTTCAAACACAATTTTGATCTCAGCAAATGTTCCTGCATTGAATAGAAACAAATGTAGTGATTTGAAAAGATGTACTATGATCTTTTGAGCCTGTCTTTAAATGATGCTCTTTTCTAATGAAAGTTCAAAGACAGTTTATGTAAAGGGAACAGAAAGATAGTCTAAACTTGTCAAAAGTGTATGACATTTCATGTTGATTTTCTGCATCACTGAACATGTGTTTGACACTGCACCAAGGCCGAATAGAATTAATGGAAATCTTTGAGGGATTCCTTTCTAAAAATATATTTGCAAGCTTTTTTTTTCACAGCTGTCACTTATCCCAGCCTAGAAAAGCTTCTGGAACATGGGCACTGAAGACATCTTTCAGCTAACTACTGAACACTGCAAAATAGTCAATGATATAAACTGTATATTTTGTAGAGGCAGAAGCAATTGAAATAATACATATTGTTTGCTCTCCCTTACAGCTGATCTCATACCTGTACTGACTCCTTGTGCAAGAGCAAATTATACTGCATATTTCGGATGTTATCTAGCAGCAGCAGAAAAAAGCCATGTTGAGATAAAAATGGCTTGACTTCCATGCCAGAATTTTAAGGAGACATTCTGCCTGTTGCCAAATAGACAACACAGATAGTCAGTTATAAGTGGCCAAGAGCAGAGGGTATTTACCCAAGGTTTCCATAAAAGCATGGAGATGTGACATCCGGGCTACTGGCTGTAGTGTGGGAGCTCTTACTAAAGCTGCCTTGCTCTTGGAGATCTGGAAATTGTCTAGTAGAATGCTAATTTTTGAAAAGTGTTTCAGGGAATGGTGGCCAAGTAAACCTAGTGCCAATATTAGGAAAAAAGTAAAAACTAATAATCATTAGAATTTGAGGACACAGTGATAAATAAACATACTGATAAAAACAGCATTTGTAAAGGGAAGTAGTATTCCACAAACATAGCGGAGAATCAAAGATATGTGAATAGGTGGGAGAACCAGCTGGTAGTGTCTTAATGAATATCTATAAGCCATGTGAGAAGGTATATCACCTTTCTTAAAGAAGCTAAGTCTGTATCTGTGGTGTTATATAAGATAGTTTCGAGAAGTGATCCTGGACAAGGACAGGCTGATAATCCTGTTGCAGACGTATAAGTGTCCCTGGGGACGGTGTCTGAGTGTCCAAAGTGGCTTGATCTGAAGCAAATCCCAGGAGCAGCTTGGGGCGAAGCTCAGTCCAACAGCTCTATTTATGCATATAGTGCATTAGGGCCCAGCAGGGCCCTCCTTGTAGTGCCCTCAAAGGACACATCCTCACTGTCCTTGATGAACCTCACAGCCCTACTGAGTAATGTCCCCTCTACCCTTGCTGTCCTTCTGTGTAGAGCCTGTGAGCAGGTTATGAAACAGCCCTTGATGTGTGCTGAGTAGGGGTTTCCAGGGCATCAGGAGGACCTTGCTGGGTGCTAAGGACTCTTGTGCTTTTTATAAAATATATTCTGTATCTGGGACATCAACACTGTGCTTTGCTTGAACTATTTCAAAGTAGGCAGTAAATGCAGTGTGGAGAAGTGAACTTCTGTCACAGCAAGATTGCTTCTCCCTATTTGTCTGTGTGGAGACGGTCACAACATGCGAAGACACAGCTCCAGGCCAAGGTAGAGATGAAGGAAGGACAGTTTATTACTACAAAGTCTCTTTTATACTGTTTTCTAACACTCAGGCCACATGGCCATTAGCTCCTAACTTGTTATTTTACAACACTAGTGGTCAGTTATTCCTAGCAAACATCTTTTGCAGAAAACAACCTCCCTCTCACAGGTGCAGATTCCTTCTTCTGTTGTTCTGTTTGTTGTTTTGCTTCTTGCTTCTGTCTGTGCTGAGTCTCTCATGGGTAGGAGTTGTTGTCCATGCTAAGATTCTCACAGGTACGAGTCATTTGTAACACGGTCGGTGTTTGTGAGCTGAGGCAGGCCAGCTGTCAGTTCCCACACCTATTTTCTTCTGACTGCCCGCAACAGCCTCACCTTTCACCTGCAGTCTTGCCAGCAGCCAGGTGCAGAGCTGGTCACTGGGCTCATATCAGGGCTCTGCTCTTTTCATGGCCATTCACTGCCTGGACAGTCATCCATTCCAGAACTGCTCTCCAAAGCATCTCTCTAGAGCCAAGATGAAGCCAACTGCTGCAAGGACTGCTACTTTCCTTGCTGTGGAAGTATCTGGGGCAATAGGTATAGGAAAGAAATGTGCTATACTTCTCTAGTTTTCAAAATAGGAAGAAAACTCCATACTGTCCTTTTCTTCCACATTTAATAGGCAAGACCCTGCACCAACTCTTTTTAACTACCTTCCCTGTCTTGTAGATGTGGTACTTAGGTACAGGATTTAGTGGTGCACCTGGCAGTGTTAAGTTAATGGATTGGACTCAATGATCTTGGAGCTCTATTCCAACTTTAAATGATTCTATGATTCTATGGTGTAAATTATTCCATGGATGGTATCAGCTCCTCAGCCTCAGTCTCTGCAGCCCATCATACCAGTGGGGATGAACCCCAGCTGCAGCCTCATGTCTGCAGAGCTTCAGTAGAAGTCAGGCAGAAAAAAATGTCATGGCTAAAGCAGACTGAAGACTTAGTTTCTTCTTTCTGTAAAAGCATGTGTAAGACTGATCCTTTTTCTCTCATGCTTTTGCTTTCCTTCAGACTTAGTTGAAGTGTGATGGTTGTAGGGCAATGGTTTTAGCTGTTTAATGCTTGTTGTTCGAAATGTTTGACCAGACCAGAGACTCACCTGCAGCAAGGTACTGCCTTGTACTGGGCACAGGACCAGACCGCAATGTTTCCCTCAGAGGATCTCAGCCAGTAGCCACTGTCAGACTGGCTGTGGTGCACAGGGCAGCACCAAGCTAGGGTGAGGGTGGAGGCATGGTAGCACTGCTTTGAGAACAGAGTGCGAGTGAGGCAAGGAAAAAAGGATGATGGCTGGGGTGATAACACACTGCTATGGATTTGGGACCAAGAGGGAGGGAATAAGTCACAGATTCATTTAGAGGGTATTGGAGATTGGGGGAATTTTTTCCCCATTCTGTTGCTAGGGAACAATAATGATGGGGTACTTAAGAGATATAAGACTTGGCTAGGGTGGGGGTGAGGGGAGGAAAGCACTTGGTCGCTGGTAACTTCACTTGCTCTCAGGGCATCAGAGGAGGATGGTGGAGCTGCTGTTTTCCTTTAGCTGGACCGTGGGAGCCCAGCTCGGCACTGCTTTTTCTTCCTTGCTGGGTGAGCCTTCATTTGGGAAAGCACGGGGTCCCAACTCCCTTCCCCCTCCCAGAGTGCGCGTCTCCCCGGCTGCGTCCGGCAGCTGCTATGGGGGAGCCCGGCTGTCGCTGACCTTCACCCCTGTCTGCAGGGACGCACTGTGGCTTCTGCCACCGCTGCGGAGTTTCTGCCACCTTTTGCTTTGGCAGCCCGGGTGAGCCAGCCCTGAGTCCAGCTCGCTGCTCTGAGGTTTCCTGCTGCAGCCCGTCCCTCCATCCCGCCCGGCCGCCATGATCCCCGTGAGGGAGCTGAGCTCGCGCCACAGCGCCCCCTGCAGGCGCGGGGGAATCATCGCCCCTGCCCTGCCTGGCTGGGAGCCCAACAGCGCCCCCTGCCGGCCGTGAGCGGAACTGCAGCACAGGGAGGGTGCCTGGCAGCCCAGAGGAAGCTGCCCCCGGGTTTCTGCTTTTGGTTGTTGTTGCTGCTGCTGCTGTTGCTTGTTTGCCTCCTTATAGATACTGGTAAAGAACTGTTACTCCTTTTCCCATATCTTTGCCTGAGAGCTCTTGATTTCAAAGTTGTAGTAATTTGGAGGGAAGCGGCAGGGGGGGCATATTCTCTATTCTAAGGGAGGTTTCCACCTTCCTTAACAGACACCTGTCTTTCAAACCAAGACACAGGGTAAGCAGAAACATTCAAACTTGGTGTTTTTACTGATGTTAGCATAAAGTCTGAGGCCTCTTCAGCATATTGTTGAGCCATTTGTGAAAGTTGCGATGCCAGATAGGCTGCGTGACATCTTTTGGTTTTTTTTATGGTTCCAATGGTTCAAATGGCCCAATACTGTAGAGAACCTGAAGAGACCAGATCCATTGTGACTACTCTGGCTGGCAAAGCTCATCAGTGTCTTTGTGCAGTGTTGGCAAGGTGTGTCATGCTAACAAGGAGAGGGAGAAGCTGTTGCACAGCCTCTTCAGGGTTTGACTCTTCACAGTCAGCCTATTAGACACAGCTCAGGTGTCCTCCTGACCTGCAGCACTCCGCAGCCAGTGGAGGTTGCTGCAGCATTGCACAGCCCGGCCACCATTCCAGCTGAAGTCCACAGGGGTGGACAGGACGTGTTGTGGGTTCCACATGAATAATCTTATCTTCTGCTACCAGGGGAATTACAAACTCCCCCTTAGGGTTGAGCTGCCCTGGTGGGTTGATAAAATAGACCTGTCAGCCTTGGTTTCTGTTCTGAACTGATGCTATTTTGAAAATACCTGAAGCAAGATTTTTATTTGAACAAATAAGTTTAAATAAGCAAGGAAAAATGTAAACCTTGGAAGAATTCAGGGTAATGATTAAAACGCAATACTCAACTTCTCATTATTTACATGGGATAAAATCTACAATTTTTATTGTGTAGGCATGACTCATCTATAGATTACTGAAGGACAAAGCAGTGTTTACCAAATGAAAGTGACAGAATGTCACATTTTGTGCAATTCTCTCACTTTACAGCACTGGAGGCATTTTTACTCTTCACTTTCTGCCTTCTTGCTGATTTCCCGGCTCTTCGCTCGGAGCTTGTTGACCTGTGACTCTGCAATGTCAGCCCGCTCCTCGGCTTCCTCCAGCTCGTGCTGGATCTTGCGGAACTTGGAGAGGTTGACGTTGGACAGCTCCTCCTGGAGACAGGAAAAAACATAAAATAGGTTTTAAAATAATTCTACTGTAACACTGCCCTGTACATTGCTGTGGCATTTTAATTTTGAATAATTAAAAAAACCCCCTAAGATTATGAGTTAATATGTAATTCGCTCTAATATTTCTAGGGGAAATCCAAGCCAAATATTTTAATAGTCATAAGACATACCAAGAGTTTAGCTCTGAATATGAAGCGGTAGTACACTTTGGAATTGTTGAATAATTATACATTATTTCAGTTATTTACTGCTTTAAAATTATATATTACAATTTTTGTCACTGATTTCTTTTTCTGCTAGGTGAAAGTATTAAATAAAGAAAGTGAAAAGAAGCAGAGACCAACTACGACAATGTTTACCTGGGTTCAAACAGAGCTACACAGGGGAAAATATCAACACAGAATTCCATTTCCACCTGAAAAAAGGCTGACTAAACACAGTGATACTCACAGCCTCCTCAGCTTGTCTCTTGTAAGCTTTCACCTTTGTTTGCAGTTTGTCCACTAGATCCTGCAGCCTGAGAACATTTTTCCTGTCTTCCTCAGACTAAAGAAAATGACAAGACAGAGAAGCATCTCTTTTACCTCCCTCTGCATGAAATAGTAACATTTCTAGTTGACCTTGCTGCCTAGTAAGACAGAAGTGATAAGTTGGATCTTCCTAACATGACTAGAAAGTCATAAGAGAGTAATCTTATGGTGTTTTCATTATTCTCTTTTTGGTATGTGTGACTCAGGACAGAGAGAAATTCATCAGGGCTACATTTTGGGTTCCGGGAATACAAGTGTCTCAACACGAAAGAATATCAACACGAAGAAGCTTCCTGCCTTACCTGGTAGGTCAGTTCCTTCACCCTCCGCTCGTACTTGCGCACGCCCTTCACGGCTTCAGCGCTGCGCTTCTGCTCAGCATCAACCTCCCCTTCCAGCTCCCGCACCTGCAAGGACAAGCCCATCCCTGCAGCTTCCCTGGGAGAGTCTCTCCAAGGACACGCTCACTCATGCACAGCCCCAGCCCTACACACCCTGGCCTCCAGCTTCTGGATCTGCTTCTTCCCTCCCTTCAGTGCCAGCTGCTCAGCCTCATCCAGACGATGCTGCAGGTCCTTGACTGTCTGGTCCAGGTTCTTCTTCATCCTCTCCAGGTGGGCACTGGTGTCCTGCTCCTTCTTCAGCTCTTCTGCCATCATGGCCGCCTGATCAGAGCAAAGGGTCAAAGGCATTTTGGGGCTGGAGATATCTGGGCGAGGGTACATTCCCCCTCAGCAATGCAAGGAGTGCCCAACTCACATCAGTGATGGCCTTCTTGGCCTTCTCCTCAGCATTGCGGGCTTCCTGGATGGTATCCTCCATTTCACTCTGGATCTGGGCAATGTCTGTTTCCAGCTTCTTCTTGGTGTTGATCAGGCTGGTGTTCTGTTGAGCAGCATCAGAAGTTTGGTTTTGTAATTCATTATTTGAAATTAAGAATATTAAAGGATTTTCAATAATTTAAGACATAATTATGTGAAAAATCAATACCAGAGATTTTTTCCAGTAAAATTTCTTATCACTGGGAAAAAACCATTTTGTTTTGTTTTGGTTTTTTTCTCCAACAATTCATTTTATTTATTTGAAAAACTGCTCAGAAATATAATCTGTGCCACATTTCATCCACCAAGGCTGTCATGGGAAAGTAACAAAACTAGAGTTACAGAAAAGTCAATGAAATAAATGCCTCTTACGTATTAGGGAAGACTAATTCACTCTCAACAACTGAAAAGAGGAAAAATTTTGAACGTAGCTAGGATGAATCCCTTCCGGAATCTTTTCAGCACTTGAAACCAGACACTTCCCATAGATTTCAGCACTTGGCTGCTTAATGGCTGTTATGACACATAGTTAATGTCAACCTCTGCTTGATAAATGCTAAATCAGAGCCAGGAGTTCATCACCACTTTCTTTCTAGTAAAAAAGTTCATGAGGATTCCTCAGTGCAACATTTCATCTGACAAGGAATGTATGTTGCTGTCGTCTCAGAGTTCCATTTCCTGACTGCTCAGAGAACTTAGCATGTCCCTGTTGAATAAAATATCTGAAGATGCAAATAAGGTAAAAGCATGGGTATGATTTTATGCAGCCTGGGAAAACAACCAGTGCACACATTTTTCCAGCAAATATCTCTTTTAGAAACGTGATGAATACTTCACAAAAGAGGACTATCTTACTCCAAGTTGAGCCTCCAATGGTGACTGGAATAAAAGTGTTCTCCCAGTTCTCGAGAGTGCCATTTCTCACCAAATGACCTCACCTGGGTATGGAGGAGCTGCACGCGCTCACTAGCATCCATTAATTCCTGCTCAGCCACTTTCCTTGACCGCTCTGTCTGCTCCAGGGCTGCTCGTAGCTCCTCAACTTCAGCCTGCAACAGGTTTGCCCTGCGCTCCACCATGGCCACCTGCTCCTTCAGGTCCTCCTGTGACCTGAGAGCATCGTCCAGATGGATCTGGGTGTCCTGTAGAACCATTGAAAGAATTTATGAGCAGATTTAGAGCTGTTGTGGACTGAAAGAAGCAACTAAGATATTTTTTGGTAGGCAATTTCTGTCCAACAGACCTTGAGCACTCCCTGTGTGTTTCTCAGGTTCTTCTGTGCCTCTGCAGCCTGGCGGTTGGCATGGCTCAGCTGGATTTCTATTTCATTCAGATCTCCCTCCATCTTCTTCTTCAGCCTCAGGGCTTCATTCCTGCTCCTGATCTCAGCATCCAGGGTGCTCTGCATGGAGTCCACAACTCGGAGGTGGTTTCTCTTCATCTGTTCAATCTCCTCATCTTTCTCTGCTATCTTCCTGTCAATCTCAGTCTTCACTTGGTTGAGCTCAAGCTGCAGGCGCAGGATCTTCCCCTCCTCGTGTTCCAGGGAGGCCTGGACAAGATAAAATGAGAATACTTTCCATGTTACAGATGTTGAACCTGAAGCTCTGATTAAAAAAGAGTGCTATCTTTAGATAATATCTCCACTTTTATATGACCTCTTCTTCTCTTTTGCATGGGAATGAGATAAATAAGAAAGAGATCCAAGATATGTAAGAGAGCTGTGTACCTCAGCTTCCTCCAGAGCAGCCTGGATTTCAGATTTCTCCTGCTCAATCTGCTTCTTGACTTTCTCCAGCTCATGAATCGCCTTTCCTCCCTCGGCAATCTGCTCCGTGAGGTCAGAAATCTCCTCTGTGGGAACAAAGACCGATGGCATGGTCAGGCACAGAGCAGAATGGCAAGGGCCCTGTCCCACCAAGGTGACAGGCATCTCTGCAGAGCTGCAGGCACAGACCCATGAAGAATGGTGGGAATGGCTGATAGTGAGAAAGGCCACGGAGGAGCAGAGGGCCAGGGACTTACGCTGCAAGTTCTTGTTCTCGCGCTTCATTGTTTCCAGGTGGTCCAAGGACTCCTCATAGGCATTCTTCATCTTGAACAGCTCCGTGCTGAGAGAGCGCGACTCCTTCTGCGAGGCCTCCAGCTCAGCCTGAGTTTCCTCATACTTCTGCTTCCATTCTGCCAGGATCTGGAGAGAAACGGGGTGTGAGTAGGGATGTGGCAATCATGGGGGGATGCTGTGGCCAGGAGTGCTGGTGCTGGAGGCCAAAAGACCTTGTCAAAGTTCTTCTGCTTCTTATCCAGAGCAGCGCAGGCAGCATTGGATCTCTCCACGTCAATCATGAGGTCCTCCACTTCATTCTGCAGCCTCTGCTTTGTCTTTTCCAGGGAGGCACATTTGGCATTGACAGCCTCAACATGTTCCTCTGCATCCTGCAGGCGCTGTGCCAGCTTCTTTCTGGGAGGAGACCAGCACAGTGCCACGTTAGAGCTTGGAAGGGTGTCAGTTCTGTACTGTCATGAGTTGGTCGCTTTGGTGGTTTTGATCCAGATGTTTTCCACAATGTTTTTTATTGTCCACGAGTGCATGCAGCCAACAAGATCCATCACTTCTGTGAACTATCACTTATGGAGGATTAGGCCTGTCTTAGCCCTTCTGGCCCTAAAACCTACACTTTTCCCTTCCAATCTACACTTTTTCTCTCCCTCTCTCTCTCCCCTTTTTCTCTCCCTCCCTCTCTCCCCTTGACTGCATCCCACTATTGTCTTAACCTACTCTCAGAAATTCGAATNTCTTTTCCCTTCCAATCTACACTTTTTCTCTCCCTCTCTCTCTCCCCTTTTTTTCTCCCTCCCTCTCTCCCCTTTTTCTCTCCCTCCCTCTCTCCCCTTGACTGCATCCCACTATTGTCTTAACCTACTCTCAGAAATTCGAATTTCCCTTAACCAGCCTCAGTCTTCTCCAGTCATTTTCCATCCTGCTTCCCACGTACTTGGCCTCCTCGAGCTCCTCCGTGCGCTGAATCGCGTCCGTCTCGTATTTGGTTCTCCACTGGGCCACTTCACTGTTGGCCTTGGACAGGGCTCGCTGCAGCTCCCCCTTGGCCTCCTGCTCCTCCTCATATTGTTCCCGGAGCAAGTCACAGTCGTGGCGAGCGGACTGCAGGGCGTGGGCCAGGGCGTTCTTGGCCTTGTGGAAGAATAGGAATGTGACAGTGAATAGAAATATCCTGGGAAATGTCCTGACTGAAATGTTGATGGGCACCGATTCTGCTATGAGTAATGGCGAGCTACTGAATGAAAATTGAAGGTCTGGGAATCTGCAAAACAATTAACGTGTATACTGTAGGGCAGGAGGAACAAAACTAGAATCTGAAGGCTGGCACTGAATTACCTAAATGTGTTTTTCCTCTCTTTCATCTTGTTTATTCTGTAATTTCATATGTATCTGAAGCTCCTCCTAGATGAAGGAATCCAATGGATAACTCAGAATTTGGAGAACCTTCTCACCTTTATCTCTTCCTCTAGGTGCCTTTTGAGTTCTTCAACCTGTTGGGTGAAAGCCTGTTTGCCTCTTGACAGCTGAGAAATCAGAGCATCCTTCTCGTCTACCTGGCGTGAATATTCACCTGGGAGAGTTCAGATGCGTAAAAAAAACTTGTTATGACTTATGTAAAAGTGTTAATCTTGATAATAAATGCCCATATAAAAATATTTTGAGTTAAGCAAAATTTTGCTTATTTCATGGATTCTTAATCACTTATACCTACCCACATCTCTCAGCATGCCAAAGTATTTATCTTAGAGGCTAGAAATGACGTGTCATGTAAAATTACTCTGTGTTTGCATTAAGCCTTTGATGCCTAAAGCAGGCTTACCTGAAACAGAGGACTAGACAAAGCTAGGAGAATAAAAGCAGATTAATTTATTAGAGGCCTTTAAGGTACCTTTAAGGCAGACAGAACCTACTCCAGAGGCTACACCCAAAATGGACAGCAAGCCACAAGGTTTTCGTATTTTGTAAGTTCTGTCCAATTAATATATCCTTAATCCTGTGATTACACCTTCAGGTGATGTTGTCAGTCACCCCAAGTTCGCTCCCCCCAGTTCACTGTTGTTTATGTATTTGGGGCCCTGAGGCAGCAAAAGTGTCCTTAGATTTCCACTCAGAAGCATTGTTTTGGCTAAAGGTGCTGGGAACAGAGGTTTTTAGCATTTTATGAAGCCTAGAACTACACACCAAGCTACAGATACATGAAGAATGGAAGCTAAAAATTCTTGAGGCATCACCTTGAGCTGACCGAATGAATACTACAGTGCCATCCAGAGGGGTGATGGCCCATGGAAGGTTTAACAAGGCAAGTACAAAGTGCTGCAGCTTGCTTGGGGCAACCCCTGACACCATTCTAGGCTAGGGGATGAACAGGTCAAGAGCAGCCCTGCCTTGGCCATTTGCCCTTCAGCCCATAAACCAATCACGTCCTGGGCTCATCCCCAGCTGTGTAGGTAGCAGAGGAGGGGGGATTCTACCCCTCTATTCTGCTCTTGTGTAACCCTGCCAGGAGTACTGCACTGGGGCTTCTAACACAGGAAGGACGACAACCTCTTGCAGTGAGTCCATGAAGATGATTAAAGGGATGGAGAACCTCTACTATGAGGAAAGGCTGAGAAAATCAGGATTGTTCAGCCTGGAGAAGAGAAGCCTCTGGAGAGACCTTATCACAACCTTTCAATACTTGAGGGAGTCTATAAGAAAAACGGGAACAAATTTTTTAGCAGGACCTGTTGTGGTAGGACAAGAGGTGATATTTTTAAACAGCAGAAAGTTCAATTTAGATTAGATATAAGAAAGAAGATTTATAAAATGAGAGTGGTAGAACACTGGCACAGGTTGCCCAGGAAGGTGGTGGATGGCCCATCCCTGGAAACATTCAAAGTCAGGATAGATGGGGCTCTGAGAAAACTAATCCAGTTGAAGATGTCCCTGGTCACGGTAGGGGGTTTGGTTTGGGCTAGATGACCTTCCAGCTCAAACTGGTCAATGATTCTACAATGTGGTGTATGTGCTGAGGTATATCACTGTCCTCTTCTGGATGTCTCCTGAGAAACAGAAGGATCACATCAAGGTTATGAGATAGATTAATTCTTATCTATGACACCAGTCATATAATCATAAAACAATCGTAAAACAATTCAGGTTGGAAGGGACCTGGAAAAGTCATCTGGTCCAGCCTTTCATGGGAAAGGGAGTCTGGATGAGATTATCTAGGATCCTGTCCAGTCTTGACCAAGCCCTAGGGAGTTATTCCAGTGACTAGTTCTTCCAGTCCCTTAAACATACGTCTAGTCCTGCTCCAGGATGTCTTCTTTCTTGCACGAACGGCCTAACACTGAGCACAGCAATCCAGGCGTGGCCTCATGTGTACTGAGTGGCGGGAA
The DNA here is from genome assembly GCA_013397935.1 of Dasyornis broadbenti. NCBI lineage: Eukaryota > Metazoa > Chordata > Aves > Passeriformes > Dasyornithidae > Dasyornis > Dasyornis broadbenti. Next base: position 52,233 of record VZRN01005545.1, read on the forward strand.
CAATCACACTCTGCTAACCTCTTGGTAGTGCTTCTCCTAATGCAAATCAGGATATTCTCAGGGTTCTGTTGGCCATCTTCATCACAAAAATACATTTTTGGCTCATGTTCAACTTAGTTAATATTCAATCCTCCAAGATCCCAGGTGATTTTTACCCTTTTTAAAAAGGATATACAGTATTCTCTTAAAAACACAAATGTCTTACCAGATTCTGTTTGTAGCCGAGCTCTCTGAGCACTAATGTCATTAATTATGCGCTGCTGTTCCTCCTCCTTTGTCTTAATCTCACTGAGTTGATCCTCTAGGGAACGACACATCTTCTCCAGGTTTGCCTGTTTACATGAAGAACAGAAGGAAGGATGATTGGTGGTTCAACTCATAATTAATGAGAATCTGGAATCTTACAGAAAGAACAAAGAATGATTCAGAAGCCAAAATTTCTTAGTTAACTGATATATATTTCTAAGAAGTTTGTGTCCTCATTTCCAAGATTTATATATTCCCTACCCATTTCAGGGGTGGATGAAATGAGATGAAGTCTAAGGTTTTTTCAAACCCAAACCATTCTATGATTCTGGAATTTGTTAATGTACACTAATCTATTTTCAAGAGATAAAAAGAATGATGGGACACTGGAAAATGAAGAATTATTTTAAAATTCTGTTTGTCTCTTAGAGACTATATCATTGAAGTATTTAAGGAAGGAAAAAAAAATAGGAATAAAAAGGAAAGGGTGATTTCTATTCTCCCAGTAATTTCTGTTTTGGAAGAAACTAAAAAGCAATAGGATTAGTGTCTTTCATTTTGTAATATTCTGAACCAAACAATGAGACTCCAGAATTGCTTAGATTAAGTATTACAGGTGAATTTCTTAGCTCTCACCCAAATGATACAAAAATTATTAAAATAATACTGAAGTGTTTAAACACTCATTCAAGTTGCAAAGTGCAATCATTTATTCTAAAGTATGACTAAATAAAATTTCTATGTTAAAGTATTAATATTTCATTGTGTTTGAATTAATGAGAAGAAATATTTACATACCTTAGCTTTGGAGACAGACTCCATGTTACTGGCCAAGTCATCAATCTCCATCTTCAGCTCACTCTTCTCCTTCTCCAGCTTCTGCTTCACACGTTGCAGGTTGTCGATCTGCTCCCCCAGCTCAGCTGTGCTGTCCGCGTGCTTCTTCCGCAGGGCGGCAGCCGTGGCTTCGTGCTGCAGCGTGGCCTCTTCGAGGTCACGGCGCATCTTCTGGAATTCTGCCTCACGCTTCTTGTTCATATCGATCTGAGCTGCTGTGGCCCCTCCTGCTTCTTCCAGGCGCTCGCTGATCTCCTCCAGCTCCCTCGACAGGTCAGCGCGATGCTTCTCCGCTTTAGCGCGAGAGGTTCGCTCTGCCTCAATTTCCTCCTCCAGCTCCTCAATACGGGCCTGGAGAACAGCAGGGACCCTTCACACCCGTGCCCTCCTCCTGCCTGAGCTGAGCCTGAGCAAGGGAGGGGAAGGAACAGAGACTTGCCTGCAGTTCCTTGATCTTCTTCTGCAGTTGCATGCCCAGGGCTTGTTCATCCTCAGTTTTGCTCTGGATCTGGCTGATTTCAAAGTCTTTCCTTTGGGCAAAGTGAACCATGTTAGAGCTCAAAGAAAAAAGCCAAGTGCTCCAGGCCAGCCCTCAGGTGTCCCAGAGCCACACTTACTTCTTCAGTTTCTCATCCAGCTGCTGCTTATCATTCTCCAAATCCATGATGCTGTCCTGGGCCAGCTTCAGGTCTCCTTCGAGTTTCCTCTTAGCTCTCTCCAGGTCCATGCGCAGTTTCTTCTCTTGCTCCAGGGACCCTTCCAGCTGAACACAACAACACATCAGTGCTCTACCAGCCAGCTCAGGCTCCATACCTGTCCTGTTCCTGCTCTATGGCTGTGTGCTTACATCGTCCACTTGCTGCTCCAGCTTGGTCTTGGCTTTGGTCAGTGTATTGACTTTGTCCTCTTCTGCCTGCAGGTCATCCAGGGTCTGCTGATGGGCCTCTTGGAGGGCTTTCTTCTCTTTTGTCAGCTTGGCAATGGTCTCATCCAGGGCTGCCATCTCCTCGGTCAGGTTTTTCACCTTTAGGAAGGAGGGAGCAAGAGTAAATAAAGGAATTAGGTCTAAAACTCCTGTAAGAGCACAGGGCTCTTTTCTGGAGTGTGAGTGACAGGTTCTGCCTCATACCTTGTTTTCCGTGGCGTGTTTTTCCTTCTCCACCTTGGCCAGTGTTAGCTCAAGGTCATCAATATCTTTCTTCAGCTCTGAACATTCATCCTCCAGTTTCCTCTTCTTGGCTGTCAGTTCAGCATTAATTTCCTCTTCGTCTTCAGCCCTTTCTGTCAGCTCCTTAATTTTTGCTTCCAGCTGGATTTTGGTTTTGATGAGCTGGTCACACCTTTCCTCAGCATCAGCCAAACCATCAGCTTCCTACATGATTCATTTAAATAGAACAGTTTTCAATAAATTAATTTTTCTTATTGATTTTCAAGCAAGAACATAATATTCTCAAAGCAGCTTTTCAATCTACTTTTTTGTTAAAACTCCGTAATATAAGATTATCTGATTTAAAGTGCCTCTAACTGCCTTCCCCGAAATGAAGGAAAATATCATCACACATTTTTTTTAAAGTGTTAAACTATTCATTCAACTTGGACATTAATTTGAAGATAGAGACATTGTCCATTGTATCTTTTAATAATTATACTTCCATTGCATTTTTGTGGACATAGTAATAGATCTTTGGCATTGATGTCTACTGCAGAGAGCTGTGTAGGCTGACTTTTTAGGATAAGGTGTTTTAAAAGCTGAATGTTAAACCCTCAAACATTTTCATGAGAAATTCCTATTCAACCCTTCACTAGAGACTTTCTGAGCATGAATTAAACTTTTAGTTTTGGCTAAATTTTGTGATAAGATCACAGTTTCACAGGCATGTTTCTAGCACTTGTGGTCAAGAAGAACAGTTTGGAAGGGAGAAAGATGTTTACCAGGGCAGTTCCAATTACCTGGGCATACAGGCATTCTCAGATGTAAGTTACTAAGATGGAGTCTTTATTTTCTACGTATTGCTTGTTCTCTTTCTCTTTGCTTTAGTAAAGAGCAGTGATGTCATCCAAGCAGAAGAATTTTTAAAGCTCGGCAAAATAGCTGGATTGAATTTTGTCTCATGCAGATTTAAGTATCTGCCATAATACCAAGTTGCAGTCCATTCACTCAAAAATTTTTAATTTTTTGATTAAACGTATCATACTATAAAAGAATGAGTTTCTTGTGTTTGAAGATGAAAGGAACCTGAGGCTACTATCTCAGATGTATTTTTAGGCTGTAGACATCTAAATGCCATAATCCAAATCCTTGCTTGTAAATGCAGTTTTAAGGACATTAATTTTGCTACATTCTTATTTCCGGGGAAAAAGGGAAGCAGTTCACTTTCATCGCTGTTTTTCTTGAAGACGCAGGGAGCAGAAATGCCAGAAAAATACCTGACACTCTCAGCCCTTCCTACTCTACCTGAATTCACTTGTGATTCTCCAAATAAAATGAGTTAATAGGACCTCCAGACGACCTTAATTGGTCAGTTAACAACATATTAAAAAATGTAAAATATATTAAGTTCTATAAAGATGTGATAGTGACTCTGAGATCTCCTCTGTTGGTCAGAGCATGGTGCTAATAACGCCAAGGTTGCAGGTTCAATCCTGATATGGGCCATTCACTTAAGAGCTGGACGTGATGATCTTTCTGAGATCCTTCCTACTCAGACTATTCTGATTCTAATTGTTTCTGTAAGTTACCTTGTAGAATTTAAAATGACATACTGTAAACTGTACTATTTGTTGACTGGAAATTGATTATTTCTCTCCTGATTTGAAACTATAAGTGTAATAGTATATTGCAGATGAGTTAATATTTGCGGATTTCAACTTAGATATTCTGTATAGTTTTTCTTCCTGTTTTATAAAATATGCAAATGTTTTAAAAATAATTGCTATTTTAGGATAATATGCCTTTACTGGGACGTTTCGGATGATTTTATATAGCATGTTACAAGTCAAAAACCTTAGCAATACTCACTGCCTGCACTTGGAGCTGCAGGTCATTTTTCTCCTGCACCAGAGCCACCATTTTCTCCTCCAGCTCCTTCCGCTTTGCCTCAGACTTTGCAAGCTCTTCCTTGGTTTTCTCAAACTCTTCCTTCATGTTGGCCATTTCCTTCTCAGACTCTGCACTCTTCAGCAAGGGCTTGATCTTGAAGAACAGCTTCATCCAGGGCCAGTGTTTGACATTCATGAATGAACGAACGTTATACTGGATGCAGAAGATGGACTCCCTTAAAGGTAACAACAAAATATATTTTGATACTGTGCTGGTTTTGCTTGGCCCAGTTTTTGCTAGTGGGGGGGCCCCACAAAGATGGCTCCTGTGTGAAACTTCTTGAAGCCTTCACCATGTCCAGCAGAGCCAATCTTCGGTGGCTCTGAAGATGATGGACATGCTGCTGGCCAAGGCTGGGCCAAATAGAGATGTTGGTTACGCCTCTGTGAAAACATATTTAAGAAGAAATCAAAACAATGGGTGGACACACTTCTTTTTGGCCTGAGGAGGAGGAGGTGAGAATACGTGAGGAAAAACAACATGGAGACACCAAGGTTAATGGAGAAGGTAGGGAAGGGGAAGCTCCTGGTGCCGGAGCTGAGATTCCTCTGCCCGCTGTGGTGAGGATCATGGTGGAGCAGCTGTGCCCCTGCAGCCCATGGGGTCCACAGGGAATACTGAGATCCACTCGCAGCCCATGGGGAGGTGCTCACACTGAAGCCACTGGATGCCTGGAGGAGGCCGTGGTCCAGTGGGAGTCCCAGTGGAGAGAGAGGCCTTGCACCTGAGACTGAACTGACTGCCCCACACTGGAGTTGGTAGGTGCCTGAGAGAGAGACTGTGGTCCAGCAGGAGTCCAGTAAAGAGAAGAAGCCTTGCTCCCGACATGAAACGGCCGGCCTCAGAGGTCTATACCCCGTGGACCAGGGACCCCACGCCACAGCAGTTTTGGGAAGATTGTTTGCCTGTGGGGGGAGCTCACATTGTGGCAGCGTCGGGCGGGCTGCTGCATACGAGACCCATGGCTATGCAGAGATAAGACTCATCTCCCCTGAGAAGCTGAAGAAGATCTCAGTGATGAACTGACCTATGCCCACCCCCCTATGCCTTGTTCCCCTGTGCAGCTGCTGGGAAGGAGGCGGGGGGAGGAAGCGGAGAAACTTCTTTGAAGGGTTTATACTTCTCATTTGCTCCTCTGACTCTGTTAGTCAATAAATCACTTTTTGTAACTCTTTAAGTTAGTCCTGTTTTACCCTTTCAGTGTGTCTTCTCCCAGTTCCTTATCTCAACTCATGAACCCTGTGTGTGTGTGGGTGTGTTCATCTGGGGGTACCTGGCATTTGGCCAGGGTCAAACCACCACATTCTTAATTGGCGCCCAATGTGAGGCTCGAGAAAGTGAAAAAGAAAACTAGTAACTGTAACATTCTTGGTCGAGATGCAAGGGACTCATGAGTTCTTTGAGATAAGGATACTAACTAGGAGAAATAATGGGCAAAACAAGTATTAAGCTAGGTTTATAGAGTAAAATGATAGTGAAGTATTTGTGTTGAATAGTAGGGAAAGTTCCAGGGGTGGATTGTCTTTAGTTTGTTCTTTTGTTCTATATTCTAACAATGTTATTTGTAGATTTGGTGTGGAAAGCTTTTTACTTTTCTATCTGTTCAGTTTAGCTGGTTTTTGTTGTTCTATGTTAAAAATATTTTAAAATCTACAAAACATATTTAACAGTACATATTAATACGTATAACATGAAGTTCTACACATAATGCTTTTTAGTTGTGTATATATATGTAGTATATATTTATAGTTCTGTATATCTCTAGGTATAAAATATTTATAATGTATTATTAAATATATATTTCTTCATAATTTTTAGATCATGTTTTATAGAATAATAGATATATATTTCTGCAGAAAACTTTCTAGTGTTATGTAGAGTATCAATGTGTATGGGCAGTTTTGGTGTCCAGATGTTTGTCTCACTTTCATAGCCAATGGAAAGCAACACTTCTCTAAATTGACTCAGTAGCTTTTATGAAAGTTATCAAACGGAACAGGATACTTCTCTTGTGATAGAAATGTGTGTTTCTCTCTTTTTGTTTTAGCAGTGACCTAAAATAACTAGCTTAGACTAGATATTGAGTTTCTGGACATACATATAATGCAGCCATTTAATGAATTCAGCAAAAATTAGTACAAAGTGTTAAAAAAATTGTTTGTTTCCCTAATCTGGGATTTTGTACTGCTTCATCTGTTTCCAGGATATACTTCCATACTGGCAAACTAAATTAATGAGAAATAAATGAGATTTTTTTTGTGAAGCAGCTTATTTTCAGTTTTGTTCATGCTATTAGTATTTGATAAGTATTGACCCAGCAAGCCAAGCAAATATGTACCTCCTCTCCATCATTTTCTTGAACTCCACCCTCATCAGGAAGCCCCTGCACATGGCCTGGGTGCGGGTGATGAGCTGTGCCAGCTTCTCATCCCTCATCTCCTCCAGGAGTCCCAGCAGCCCAGCTTTGAAGAACACCTTGAGAGAGGGAATGTTGCAGCACATCAGTGTCAGGTAGAGCAAAGCAGAGGCAGGCAGGGACTGGAGGGGTTTGTACCTTGGTGTGTCCAAATTTGTACTGGGTGTGGTCCACATCGATTGACCCAAGGAGCTTCTCAGAAGCCTTCTTGCTATCGATGAACTGTCCCTCGGGGATGGCGCTGGCGTTAAGCACCTTGTATCTGTGGCAGGAAATAGAATACGGAGAAGGTCAAATTCCTGAAAGCTCAATCAAACCTGTACCAACTGATGCCATTGTTAAGATTTTCTGAAGGGGGATCAAGCATGGAAGATAGATGAACAAATCTGAACTCTTCCATTGTATAGAAATCATGGTTTCATGGGTAAAATATGTTTTCAGGGAAAACTGTGCATTTCTCATAGTCCAAAGATTTTTGACTCAGACTGGGTATTGATTTCTGTGGGTAACTGCTGATGTAATTCACATGCCGTGTTATCTAAATGCCTTATTTCTAAATGATAACTTTATGGGCAAGAACATAATATGTGGTGAGGAGAAGCAAATCTCAATCCTAAATAGTGGCAGTACGTACTATCTGCATATTTTCCAGCTAATACAGAACAAGAAGCAAGATACTTTAATTGTGTTTGGTTTTCCAACATGTTAGTCCAGAATGTCTTTTAGTGCCTTTATTCACATGTCTGTGCTGACAGCTGAATGTCATCTTGCTTTGTTCTCCAGGTGCCTAAGTCTAAGGTAGTCAACTTCATTTATGGATAGTTAGTTAAAAAATACTTTATCTCATACCTGAATATGAATAAAGAACAAGAATAAATAATAGCCCTTTGAAAATGTCTTTTTTTCTCAATAGCTGTAGAAAGAAACTGATGACTAACTTGGGCAATTGACTTTTTTGTATCTAAAGGTAGGTACAATGTACCTCTCCCATAACTCCTACAGTATTTCAAACAGTTAGAAAATGCAAATTATTCAACATTTTTGGATATGGTGGAGGATGATGACGTAATCTGACCTCTGTTTGAAGTCAGCATAGAGGATTCTGCTGGGGAACCCTTTCCTGCAAATCCTGATCCCTTCCAGCACGCCGTTACAGCGCAGCTGATGCAGCACCAGTTCATGCTCCATGGCACCTAACAAATCACAAAATGACATTGTATTTCATTTTACTGCACAGAGAAGATCGGATATATCACACCTCTGAACTTTAACAACTTACCAGGTGTTTTTGTTTCATTAGGAATAAGGCATCGCACAAAATGGGGATGTGTGCTTCTCAAATTGCTCATCAGCTTGTTTAAATTTTCCTTAGGAGCAAAAACAAAGCCTTGGGTGTAAAAATGTCACTTACACAATCTCAATACTAGGTGGAGATAAAAACACTGCAATAAAACCATGATCAGTAATTTTTTTTTTATATAGAACTTTTGGGCAGTTCTGAGAGAATACTTCCCGAGATTAAGTAAGAATTAATCTTTATAAGAAGCACATGATTTTATCCTTTCTGAACACAAAGATATATTAGATCAATCTAAAGCTTTTCTAAACTGAATTTTCTGTTTTTCTTTTAGTAATGTAGTAAATTTAGAATGATTATTCTACAGTACCCGGAAGAGAGCTGAGACAGTCTGGAAAGAAGAACCCTTCTTCTTGGCACCCTTCTTGCCACCACCACCACCACTTTCTAAAAAATAATAAATTTTTTATAAGGAAGTGAATGAAAAAAGCACACAGAATTTGAAGAACCTTTTGTGTTCATCTTTAAAAAACCTAGTAAAAATAATAATTTGATCAAAATTTGCAAACGCATACAGTGGTTAAAGTTACAATAAGAGACTTGAATTTTTCAGATGACAGTAGAAGGAAATCTAGTGACTTCAAGCTGAAATTCAGAAAATACAGTCAGGAGATAAAATGAAACATTTTGCATTGAAAGATAATTAAGAAACTAAATTAATAGCTAGTGAATACATCAAATACAGTTTTTTATGTATCCTGACATCTAAGGGTATGCATAAATTTAGCAACATGTTGATAGATTTGATTGTATTCCCTAAAGTATTTGGGAATGGCCCATATTGCAGAAATCTGGTTTCTTGGCTAGACTGACTTAATGCTGTAGTACAGCTGTCTTGTCCTAAGACAGACAGATCTGTTAAGATCTCTAGGGAGTTGTAATATCCTTTATTAGACTAAGTTCCAAAAAGTAGATGAGGTTTTGAGTTTTCTGTTTTGGAAATGTAAATATTATGGCAAAATATTATTAAAATACTTTGATTTCTTTTTCTGTAAATTATAGTAGAACTGATTTCAAAGAAATCACCTGCTTCTGCCCCACCAGCAGATGCAAAGAGCAAGGCCAGTGTCTTCAGGGATGACTTCTGATATAGCCCCACAACAGTTTCATTCAGGGGGTCCTTGTTCTTCTCCAGCCAGCCAGAGATGTTGTAGTCCACTGTTCCAGCATAGTGCACCAGGGAGAAGTGGGCCTCAGCCTTGCCTTTGCCGGGTTTGGGCTTCTGGAAGTTGCTGGACTTGCCCAGGTGCTGGTCATAGAGCTTGTTCTTGAAAGAGGTGTCAGTTGCCTTGGGGAACATGCACTCCTCTTCCAGGATGGAGAAGATGCCCATGGGCTGGGAGAAATAGCAACATGTAAAGAAAGTGTGGAAGGAAGAAACAGAGGCCATGTATGCAAGAATGAGGATGGAAGATAAAAATTATACCAAAAAATCCTCCTCAATATGTGTAATCTTATGTTTCTCCAGAAAGAGAATTTTGTTAGTGGATATGCCATCAGTTATACAAAAACAAGCTCCCCCTTGATTCAGAATTGTGATGTAATAAAGGTCTAGCATGTAGAAATTAATTTTGTACCTTAGGTGAAAGTGGAAAGCAAAATGAATGAAAGTAGTTGCATTCAGATATAAGGAAAAGTTTAAACTTCCTATATGGTCTTTCTTTAAAACAAGACAGAAAATTAAGAAATACTAAAATAGAGGTTGTACAGTGTATTTACTTTCAGCATGCATTAAAACAATACACACCTTTGAGTATGAACTTCAGAGCAGTGACTAAGACTGAAATTTTTGCTTGATAAATCGTGTGTATAATGCAAAAAATCTCTCAGGCAGTGAAGTAAGAGACAAATAAAATGTATATGAAATCCTTAGAATGCAGAAAAAATCCTGGTTTGTGCTGCATTATATGTGAGTGCCTCCAGTTAGTTAGTGTGGTCTAATCTGAACATAGAAGATTCTTTTTACATTTTATATCTGGAAAAATATTAAGCATGTGGGGGCCAATAACCTTCTCAATGAGCTCAATGCAGGCAGCCAGGTCCATGCCAAAGTCAATGAACTCCCATTCAATTCCCTCCTTCTTGTACTCCTCCTGCTCCAGCACGAACATGTGATGGTTGAAGAACTGTTGCAGTTTCTCATTGGTGAAGTTGATGCACAGCTGCTCCAAGCTGTTGAACTGCAGAATGCAAAGATTTACTTATGAATTTCAGTTCCAGGAACACCTTCTGTCTTCCAATAGGCTTTATTCTTAACCCTTTAAGCTCTCCATGATTGGAAGCTTGAATTTCTAGTGCTGGAACTGGATAGGTGACTGGCACATTCCATCCTCTAATATATCTAAACTTTTAGGCCCTGGAACTGTCTCAACATATTTCTGAGCTCTGAAGAGATTTGCAGAGCTTAGTCCAAGTCCAGCTTTTCATTTGTTTGAATTTGTGTACGCTGCCTCTCTATTCCCAAGCATTCAGAAGAAATGTAGCTTCAGCATTAACAAAATCTTCCTTTAAAAAAGTATATTTTAACTTCCTCAAAGTCTCTCTCTGCTAGTAGTTTATCAGTTGTTCAACAGTTTTCAATGCATATACTTTTTCATGCTTCAATACTTCTGCATGCAACAACAGACATCTACAAATATCTCCAATCCTGTGGGATACTACCTGCTGTGAGAACCAGAAAAGTACAATTCATAGAGGAAAGGCAGGATTATCCAACAAATAAGAATAACCCATAACTGAAATAAAGCAAACCCCAACCCCAAAATTATTCCAGTTTCTTAATGCCTCTTCCAGGAATCTTTACAGAGATCTTCCTCTTACATCAAAAATCTCGAAGCCAGCAATGTCCAGGACACCAATGAAGTACTGCCTGGGCTGCTTCGTGTCCAGCTGTTGGTTGATGCGAACAACCATCCACAGGAACATCTTCTCAAACACAGACTTAGCCAGGGCACCCACAGAGTTGTATACCTAAGAAAAGGTTAAATGAAAACTATCATCTGCAGCAAAAGAGGAAGTTCAAAATTTTTAATTCAAGTAATTTATTTTCTGTTATCACTTGTCTCTTACCTGCTGCACAGTTTGGCCCTTGGTCACATATTCATTCCCCACTTTGACTCGGGGGTAGCAGAGGGCCTTGAGCAGGTCTGCTGAGTTCAGACCCATCAGGTAGGCAGCCTTGTCAGCAACTAAGGAAAAAAGCATAGAGCAGAATCAGATATTTGCTTTCCGGTGAATGTATCTCACAGTAATTCAGAATTATTTCTGCATAAGCCACATATATATTGCCATATCCTCTAAAATATTGTAGTTTTTCTTGATTTGCTATTTTTTTCTGATTTAATCTATATGGTTAATGAAGGTAAATACTATTCCAATACCTTTACAATGAGCATGCAAGAGACTAGACAGACAAAATGACCAAGGGCCATGAAAATGGCAGATTGAACAGTCACAATTTCTGCACAAACAGAGTAGGAAAGTGGTTGGTATTGAAGTACATTGTACTGAAAATCGTAGTCAGTGAAACTCTACTGTCATTGGAGATAGAGAGAAGAAGATTAGTGAGGTATAATGCCAAAAGTATCAATAGGATATCTTGTACAAATTTCATAGTAGGACTGTATTGTCCCGAAGGGTAAATATCAAACACATTAAGTCTTTCCTAACTCTCATTTTATCTGCAGCTAGGTTAACAAATAGAAGCACCACAGTGCTGCATATACTCTGTCATCACTTTCCAATTTGCTGCCTGGCCCATCTCACAGTGAAGCTGATAGCAATCACTAGTACTATTTACAGAGTTCTTCAATGTGAGAAGGCCAAACCTCATTATATAAGATATATACACAGATGCTAATTTTGAGCTGCTTTTATTTTATGTGTTATTTCCAACTAAGCATTTAAGATATATTTACAGGTAGAAAGATAAACAAGAAGAAAATTTCAGTTTTGTATAGAAAAAAAAAAATGTATAAAAATGTGCCCACACACATTATGGTTGTATATAGGCTACTGTAATGTAGCTGTATCAGTATTCATTAGTAATTGAGAGTTGCTCCTGGTTCTGTGTGAGGTCTGGGAAGCTTCCATTCAAGACAGCACCAAAGCTTGCTTTGCTTCTACCTGACTCCTACTCTGACTGACAACAGAAGACTTAGAAGTCCCTGGACCTTATATTTTGCAACATTCAAAATAATCTGTAGGTTCC
>VZRN01005546.1:19168-45762 GCA_013397935.1 Dasyornis broadbenti
GCGCGGGTCCCCGCGGCCCCCCACCCTCCCAGCCCTCCGCAGGCCCAGCCATGGGGGGGAAAATCCTCGCCCCCCGTGGGCCCCGGGCGGGGGGCACGGCAAGGATACAGCTTGACCACGTCGGTGTCCATCCGCCTCTTGCCCGGGCTGGGGGACGACANGGCCGCCCGGCGCCGAGGGGAGCGGGGGAGCTCCGGGCCGCGAGGCGCTGGGACCCGCCGCTGTCGCTGTCGCCGCTGCTGTCGCCGCTGTCGCCGCTGTCGCCGACAGGGCCCCCCCGCACCGCTCGCGCTCCCTCAGCCGCTCCGGCCGCCTCTGCCCCAGCCTCTCTCTGGACCCCTGACGTCACCAGCGGTGACGTCACCGCCCCGCAGCGCTCCCATTGGCCGCACCCGCAACGCTCCGCCGGCCGCGAGGCACGCCGGGAGTTGTAGTTCTGAGGGCGAAAGGTGGAGGACGAACTGTTGAAGGGGAAGCGGGTTCGAGACCCCGCTGGGGCCCCAGAACTCCAGTTCCTGCCTTTCCAATGGTTTCCCGCAATTCCCCACGGCTCCCCCTATTCCTTGTATGTCCCCAGTTCCCCATGGATTCTGACAGTCCTTTTATTCCCCCATTTCCACTTTGCCCGTTCCTACCACGGTTAGGGAACCAACCCACAATATACGGGGTGCACCCATGTCAAGGCCAACAGTTTCCCATTACTCCCTGCACTTCCCCTGTTCCCCATGGATTTTGATGCTTCCCTTGCTCTCCCATCTCCACTTTGCCTGATCTCAACAGGGCCAGGGAACCACCCCACAAAATATGGGGTTGACCCACGTCAGGGCCTCACAATTCCCCACGGCTCCCCCATTTCCCAGCACCTCCACTGCTCCCCATGGATTCTGACACCCCCTTATTCCCCTATTTCCACTCTGCCTGTTCCCACCAGGGTCAGGAAATCACCCCACAGAATACGGGATGCACCCCCTGTTCAATGCAAGTGGGAATGTGGCAGATGGCCAGGCCCCACAGCAGGAGTCACCATTCCGGATTTCCGGTGTGACACCGGCAAAGCATTTCCCGGTGCCTCAGTTTACCCACCCGGATGATGACAGCACTAATGGGTGTCTCCCAAGCTGATGGGGTTCTGGTATGGAACCTCCACACCCCACATTCCTGACCCCGGCATCATCCCGTAAATTTGCCCTGGCGCTTCCTCCCCCTGTGGGGAGGAGACACAGCCAAAGAATCCCAAAAAGTTCCTCCATTTAATGCCCCAACATGCCCTGAGTCTGGCAGGGGCAGGAGGTGACACCACCTGAGGGGACTCAAATCCACACCCCACATTCCAGGGGGGAATTTAGGAGGGGAACAGGGTTAGATTTGAGCAGAGCAGCTGGAAAAGTTGGGATAGAGGATCCTGAATTTTCCAGGCCACAATATTCCCTGATTGGTTCCAAGCAACTGGGAGAACTGGACAGGGCAAATAAGGATTTTATCAGAATTTCTTGGAATCCTTGTTTTCCATCTGTGAAACACCAGTTTTGCAACAGGGATGGTTTCAGGGTATCAGGGACTACAACAGCATCCTGCTCCTTTTTGGAATGCCTTAAGGCCACTCTTACAGCACCTAGACCTCGGAATGTGGGTGCCCAGGGAATTTTGGGGATCCTCTGAGCCCTCCTGGGCCTGGAAATTGGGATGCAGGGGTTGTGGCTGACCTATCCCACCCTGCCACGGGGATATCATCCTCCCTGGAATGGGTGCACCCCACGATTCGTGGGGTGATCATGGAGCAAAACGGAGATGGGGGGAGCAAGGAGGGCATCCTTGGATAGGGAATGGGGGGAATTGCTGGAGCCATGGAGAATTGCTGGAAACGGGAAATTGGAAATGGGGAAGCCATGGGGAGCCAGAGCTCCAGGGAGATGTAGGGAATGGGGAAACCATGGGGAGGCTGTTGGGGACCGGGGGATCTGTAGGTCAGGGCAGCTGGAAAAGGAGCTCTTCCATGCCCATCCCAGGCACTTCCCAGCTTATCCTCACCCCTCAGGATCCAGGGTATCCCCATCTTCAGCCCCTCATTAGGGTCCCATAGTTGGAACCCCCTTAGGAAAGGAAGGGAATTCACCCAAACTCAGGCCCTGCTGCTTCCCAGCATTCCAGAATGGTGTATCCCAGGAGAAGCCCCCAGGCGGGCAGGGGCACCCTCGAGTTTTGGGGTTCAGGAAGAGCCGGGATCAGCCCTGACCAACGCACCCCAGCATTCCCAGGCACAGGGCAGCCAGAAAATTCCTCCAAGGGGATGAGGCAGGATGAGACAGATGAAATCCCTGAGCTAGAGCAGGGGAAACTGAGGCAGGGACTCTTTCCTTCAGGAAAAAAAAAAGGGAATGATGGATCCCTGCGCCTCCACCCACATCCACAGACCTGGAGTGAGGAGATCCAACCGTGCCTGGTTGTCTGTGGAATCTCAGCCCTTCCCAAAGCCCCTTCCGCAGCATCCTCAAGGATGGAGATGACACAGCAGCGTCTCCTTTCTTGGCTTCTTCTCCCCTTTCCATGGAGACCACTCCTTCCCCAGCAGCCTTCTCCTGGGAAGCCCCAGCTCACCTCTTCCCAGGTTTTGGCTGCATTCTACCCTCTAACCCCGGGGGTGATCCCCAAAATGGCCATCAGCAGAGGCACCCGAGGCCAGGGATCGAGGCAATGGAAAAATGCCCACAACAGGCAAAGGAGACAGCAAAACGTGGGGTGGGAAACAGGGAATGTTGATCCCATAAGGAGCATCCCAAGGGATACAGGAGCCACACCAAGTCCAGAACTCCTCCTGCCCTGGGAAAAAGCACCACACCAGCGGGAAGGCAAAAGAAAAACAACAAAAATGAAATGTTTATTCCCACCTGGCGTCACTTCCGAGCGCTGCCGGCGGCGGGACACGACGGACACCTCGGGAGGTGACGGCATCCCCTCGTCACCCCACGCGGCCGCAGCACATCCCAGCTCCAGCCCCGGGAGCTGAGGGACACAGCAGCAGTGTGTGAAGGCTTCAAGGAAGGCAGTCGGGGAAGGGGGATCCCAGCGGTGGCTCCACTTGGCCTGGAGCTTCCTTGGATCCCCTTCCCGGTAAGGACAACAGAGCAATGGATCTCTGCCACGACGCCCCGTGCTGGTTTCCACAGGCAGTGCCCTGCTCAGGAGGAATTCATGCTCTCCCACTGCCGGAAAATGCGGAACACCTTGCAGGACTTCTCCGAGAGACTCTGCAAGGGACGGGAACAAAGCAACATCCAGAGGTCAAGACACCGGAGCAGGACCTGCAACTGCCACGGGCAAAGAGCACGAGGAGAAACTGCTGGAAAAACACATCCAAAATATCCCAGGGCAGCAATTTGTTCCTTATCTTCGTTATCCCAATTTGCCAGCTGGAGGGGAGGACAAGGAGACTACAAGCAAGAAGCAGGAAGGGACCCCAGAATGCAGGAAGGGACTCCAAAAAGCAGGAAGGGACCGCAACCATCCCCTGCTCCAGCCGAGTCTGGTGCCTCTGACTTGTGACTGGTCCCACTGGAGCATCTGGAGCTTTCCTGGCTCATGGCAGAGCCAGGATCACGGAATCATGGAATGGGTTGGTTTGGAAGGGACCTTAAAGATCACCCAGCTCCAAGCCCTGTGCCTTCCACCAGAAGGGACCTTTTGGGGACACAAATCACACGAAATCCCCGAGACAAATCCTGAAGCAGGAACGCTCCACTGCTCCTCTGAGCTCCAAGCAAAGCAGGAAGGAGCTGGCAGGAGGAATCCAAGTGGATAATGAGATCCAGGGAGGCAGCAGCCGGTACCAGCTGCTCCACAGCCGCTCGAGGAGGGAGCTGTGGCCTCAGCTCTGCTCCCTTGGCTTGGCAAACCTGGCAATCCAAGAGCCAGGAGCCAGGATGGCTGCAGAGAGGAGCTCTGGGAGCACAGAATGGAACTGGATCCTGGGCAGCGCCGAGGCGCTCGGGAACGGCCGATATTTATAGCAGCCCTGGAGCAGCTCCGGCACAGCCTGGCACTGATGGAGCCTGGCTGTGGGAATGCCAGAGCTTGTCCTTGTCACCCGGCCGGGATTGTGCTCAGCCCAAACAAAGCCCATCCATCCTGAATTTTTGCTGCCTGGGCAAGCAGCGTTCCGGTTTGGGATGCTCACCACCGGCTCCGTCTCGGGCACCGTGTCGCATTTTCGGATGCCGAGGAGCCTCTTCAGCACCACTTCCCAGCCTGGCTCAGCCTTCCCGGGCTCCTTGTCCGTCTGGGATGCAGCATCTTCCAGGGATTCCCCTCCCTCGCCGGTGCTGACCCAGGGACACCAATCGCGGTGCTGGGAGCTGGGGTGAAAGAAGCTCCTCAAGGATGTGTCCTGGGAAGTGAGGAGGTGACAGAGAAGGGACACAACGATGGGATGGCTGAACAGACTCCAACAAACCCTTCCCGTACCCAAAGCCCAGCCAATCCCTGGATCAGGAATGCTCTGCCCGGATCCCAGTGCCCACGTCACTCACCGAGCTGCTGGAAGAGCAGAGCCGTGCCCGCTTGGGCCTGCGGACGGGACTGGATGGCACCTCCATGTTGTCCCCCTGTCCCATGCTCCGGGTCACGGGGCGGCTCCTCAGAGCGGGGCTGGACACCTCCAGCTCGCCCCGGTCCACGGAGCTGGAAGAATCCCAACCCCGTGGGCGGGAGATGGCTGGGGATGGGCTCTTCTCGTGCTGCTGGTGGGGAAAACAGGGAATTCATGGAGCTCCTCTGGTCACCAGGGGGGCCCTGTCCAGTTCCAGTCCTCCTCAGCCATCCCACAGGAGCTTTCCCACCACAAGGATGTGCCCAATTCTCCTCAGCCATCTCTCAGGAGCCTTCCCACCACAAGGATACTCCCAATTCTCCTCAGCCATTCCTCAGCTCTTCCCACGACAAGGATGCTCCCAGTTCTCCTCAGCCATCCCACAGGAGCTTTCCCACCACAAGGATGTGCCCAATTCTCCTCAGCCATCCCACAGGAGCTTTCCCACCACAAGGATGCTCCCAGTTCTCCTCAGCCATCCCTCAGGAGTCTTCCCACCACAAGGATGCTCCCAATTCTCCTCAGCCATCCCTCAGGAGTCTTCCCACCACAAGGATGCTCCCAATTCTCCTCAGCCATCCCTCAGGAGCCTTCCCACCACAAGGATGTGTCCATCGGATGTGGATGAGCACAGCACAGGGATCTGGAGCACCTGGAGCCGGCCAAGTGTCCCTGCAGCACCCAGGCATCGCAGGATGTACCTGCTCGGATCCCGGATCCTGGCTCCGCGTGAGCATCCTGCGCGGGGATGTGGGGACGGGCGGGAAGCGCTCGGGAGCAGCCGGGATGGCGCTGCTGGAGCCGCAGGAATCCGGCTCTGGAGCGGCGGATTCCAGCTGGTGGAAGCCCCACAGCCCCACCTTCCTCATGCAGTGGGAGCAGGTGATCACGGAGAGGTTCACGGAGCCGGAGGCAGCACTGCGGGGACAGAGCCAAGTCATGGGGTCATCGTGGGATCGTCACAGGATCGTCATGGGATTGTCATGGGATCACCACGAGATCATCATGGAAACATCACAGGAACATCATGGAATCATCACGCAAGCATCACCATGGGATCATCACAGAACCATCACGGAATCGTCACGGAATCACCACAGAACCATCACGGAATCATCACAGAATCATCACAGAACCATCACGGAATCATCACAGAATCATCACAGAACCATCACGGAATCATCATGGAATCACCATGGAATCATCACAGAACCATCACGGAATCATCACGGAATCATCACGGAACCATCACGGAATCATCACGGAATCATCACGGAACCATCACGGAATCATCATGGAATCATCACGGAACCATCACGGAATCATCACGGAATCATCACGGAACCATCACGGAATCATCATGGAATCATCACGGAACCATCACGGAATCATCACGGAATCATCACGGAACCATCACGGAATCATCATGGAATCATCACGGAACCATCACGGAATCATCACGGAATCATCACGGAACCATCACGGAATCATCATGGAATCATCACGGAACCATCACGGAATCATCACGGAATCATCACGGAACCATCACGGAATCATCATGGAATCATCACGGAACCATCACGGAATCATCACGGAATCATCACGGAACCATCACGGAATCATCATGGAATCATCACGGAACCATCACGGAATCATCACGGAATCATCACGGAACCATCACGGAATCATCATGGAATCATCACGGAACCATCACGGAATCATCACGGAATCATCACGGAACCATCACGGAATCATCATGGAATCATCACGGAACCATCACGGAATCATCACGGAATCATCACGGAACCATCACGGAATCATCATGGAATCATCACGGAACCATCACGGAATCATCACGGAATCATCACGGAACCATCACGGAATCATCATGGAATCACCATGGAATCACCATGGAATCATCACAGAACCATCACGGAATCACCATGGAATCATCACAGAACCATCACGGAATCACCACAGAACTATCACGGAATCATCACAGAATGACCACAGAACCATCACGGAATCATCACAGAATGACCACAGAACCATCATGGAATCATCACGGAATCACCATGGAATCATCACAGAACTATCACAGAACCACCATGGAATCATCACAGAACTATCACAGAACCATCATGGAATCACCATGGAATCATCACAGAAACATCACCATGGAATCACCACGGAATCACAGATGGGTTGGGACAGACATAAAGATCATTTCATTCCAACTCCCCATGGGCAGGGACACCTCCCACTATCCCAGGCTGCTCCAAGCCCCATCCAACCTGGCCTTGGATACTTCCAGGGATGGGGAAAGTCAGGAGAGGAGGTCAGGAATGAGCCTGGGCTCATAAAAATCAGGACAGAAGTCCATTAAAGCCCATCTATGACGCTGATTTAAACTGCCTCAGTTGCATTTTGCCTTGCCAGGAAGCAGGAGCAGAGTGAAAAAGAGGGAAAATGGGAAAATAGAGAAATAAGGGGAGCAGGAATGTAGTGGAAAAGAGGGGAAATAGTGACACAAAGGAAGCAGGAGAGTCGTGAAAAAGAGGGAAAATGGGAAAATAGAGAAATAAGGGGAGCAGGAATGTAGTGGAAAAGAGGGGAAATAGTGACACAAAGGAAGCAGGAGAGTCGTGAAAAAGAGGGAAAATGGGAAAATAAAATAAGGTAGGCAGAAGCAGGGTGGAAAAGAGGGAAAATAGAAATACAGTGAAAAAAGGGAAGCAGGAAGGCAGTGAAAAAGAAGGAAAACACAAAAATAATGAAATAAGGGATATTAAACATCTTCCAGGAGGAACATTCCACATTCCTCCAGCCTCCAACAGCTTTCATGGCAACCCCAGAGCGTGAGGGCCATTCCAGGACCATCCCACAGCCCTGCCCACCTGCAGGTCCAGCCGCACAGCGCCAGGATACAGGCGGGAACGTGCACCTGCAGGATTTCCGTGGAAAACTTCCCGGGAGGCTTCTCTCCCTCCATTCCCTTGTGTTCCAGCTCCTCCCCGATGAGCTGGAGGAGCCGAGTGATCCTTTCCTCTGTCAGGGACTGTGGAGCACAGGGATAAAATGCACTGGTTTTACTCTCAAAGCAGGTCCCACATGGAAAAAAATCCCTTTTGCATCCCCTGGAATTGCATCATCAGCACCCTCAGCTCTGGTGAATGGGGAAAAGGCCCTCACAGCAGTGGTTTCCTCCTGCTTTGTCCCCCTCTGGCTCCCCGTTCCGTGAAATCCGTGCCCCTCTGGCTCCCCATTCCGTGAAATCCGTGCCCCTCTGGCTCCCCATTCCGTGAATCTGTGCCCCTCAGGCTCCCCATTCCATGAAATCTGTGCCCCTCAGGCTCCCCATTCTATGAAATCCGTGCCCCTCTGGCTCCCCATTCCGTGAAATCCGGGCCCCCCTGGCTCCCCCTTCCCTGCAANCTGGCTCCCCATTCCACGAAATCCGTGCCCCTCTGGCTCCCCATTCCATGAAATCCGTGCCCCTCTGGCTCCCCATTCCATGAAATCTGCCCAGGCACCATCTGCTCCCCCGAGCAGTGGAGCAGATCCCATTCCTGCCATAATTTTGGGAGTCTCCGGTGGTTTCCAAGCTCAGCCAGCCCTAAAACCCCCCCTGAACGGATGAGGATTCCCTGGATCCCACTCGGCTCCTGGCTGCCCAGAGTCATCTGTTCCCTGGCAAAAGAGCGCCCAACGAGCCAGACTCGGCTGGAGCAGGGCAGGTTCCTACAGGGAGGCAATTCCACACTTGTTCTTGGCTCTTCCTGCTTTTCCCTCCTCGGGAAAAGCCTCCTCGGGCTCCTTCACCTTCCCAGGTCTCTGCCCACCCCTCTGGTCCAGGGCAGCCTCTGGAATCCCAAATTCCCGTCTCCAGCCGTGCGGCATCCCAGCTAAAGAAGCGATCCACATCTCGTGGAGCGCTTGGAGCAGCCAGGGAGAGCTCCCAAGGGATCCCAATCACCTCTCCCAGGCACCACAGAGCAGCCTGGACACTGGGAAAGGTCCAGAGTGGGAAGCAGACAGTACAACCCAGCTGATGAGCCATTCCAAACTCCTTTAGATGTGCTTCCAAGGGGAATGTCCAAGGGAAAAACCACAGCGGGAACAGACCCCTCACACACACAGGCTGAAATTCCTGATTTCGGGATCATCGCTGGAGCCTCGAACACTCTGGATTTTGGGAGCAGGAGGGAACTCACCATGTTTTTCAGGTCTTCTGGTCGGAGGGAGGGCAGCTGCAGCTCCAGCTGACACAGGCTCTGGAAGCGATCCAGGAATTCCTGGAGGAGGACTCTGGGCTCATCCAGCAGCAGCCTGGCAAAGCGATCTGGTGAGAGGAAAAGCTGTGCTCAGCCTTCCCAGGATCTCCTCATCCCACAGGGAAAGGGGAGAGACGAGCCCAGCCAGGGCGGCCACATAAATGTAGCACAAGGGTAAGAGGGAATGGCCTCAAAGTGAAGGAGGAAACGTTCAGATGGGATCTTGGGAAGGAATTGCTGCCTGGGATGGAATTCCCAGAGTGGCTGTGGCTGCCCCTGGATCCCTGGAAGTGTCCAAGGCCAGGCTGGACAGGGCTTGGAGCAGCCTGGGATAGGGGAAGGTGTCCCTGCCCTGGTAGGGGTGGCACTGGATGAGTTTTAAGGTGCCTTCCCACCCAAACCATTCCATTTTTTCCATTTTTTTTTTTTTTTTTTTGGCTTTTCCAGGAAAACCTCAGCACAGCCTTTTCCCTTCACAACATTCCCAAGCAGCACAGCTTCGACGTCAGGATCCATCCCTCTCTGAGCATTCCATACCATCCAAGCTCCCCCGTCCCCTCCCAGTTCCAACCCAAAAAGCAACAGTTCCAGAGGCACACAAAGTTTAGGAAAAGCTGGATACAGCCCTGGGGCTCTTTATTTGCTGAGGCTGCTCAGGGATGTTGCTCTCCCGCTGTGTTTCATCATTCCCACAGGGAAAAGGGGATGACTGGAACAGCAACAGGAAGGGGAAATAAAGGGAATAACGCTGGAATGTGCAGGGATCTGAGGCACCAACCTGGGCAGGGGCTGTCTGGCCAGAAGCAAAACTTCTCGTGGGCAGTGCACAGGGCCTTCCTGAGCTCCTCACAGCGCTCCTTGTCTGCAGGGAAAAACTCACGGATACTCCCCTGTGGAGCCACCTCCTCAGGGAACGGCCGGGAAATCAAACCGGGAGAGAAAGGCGCCAGGATGGGAGAGCTCCCCTCGGATGCTGCCTGAGGCTGCAGAGCCTGAAGCTTCAACCTCAGAATTCCCTCCCTTCCCAGCAAGAGGAATTCCAGGCTCCCTCAGGCAGCCACGGAGCGGCAGCAGGAACAGCAAATGGCACCTCGGCAGTTCCACCTCCCTGCAGGCAAAATCCCTCCCATTCCCAGGCACAGGAGCCTGTGGAAAAACAGCCCAAGCCAACCACGGGCACAGAACCCGCTGGATCTTGCCAGTTTTTCCTCCTGGGATGCTGCCAATCCCTCGCTAAGCTGATCCCTCCATCCCGGCTTCAGGAGCCAAATCCCAGCCACGTCTGGAAATCAAACTTCCCCCCAAAAAGAAAATAAAAATTCGACATTTAATTTCACTTATTCACGCTTTCAGAACCAAATCATTTCTTTTCCAATTTGTTTTTCAAGCCCTCCTTCCCAATCTTTGATTGTTTTAGGTTTTCCTAACCTGGTCTGATTCCCAACGGAATAATTAGGCCAAGGTTTGTTTAGCAGAGATAATCTGAATAAACAGGGAATGTTGATATTGAGTGACCCAAAAGGAAAGGCTCAGGATTCCCAGGAGCCACACTGCACCTGCCAGGCAGCAGGAATGTGCTCCCTGTTCACTTCCAGGGAACTCTGAATTCCTTGGAATTTCCAAGGAAAATTGAGAAGTGGGGATGACACTTCCTTGCAGGACAATAAGGAGTTTATTAATTAAACCAACGATAAAATTTCTGCCTGAGTGGCCTTGGTGAGCAGCAATCACCACATTGGAAAAATTCCATGGTGGATCAGGGCAGCAGCTCCAGGAGTTGGGAAAGAAAATTTTTAAAAGGATGTTCAGGTCCTTAACTGCATCCATAGGGCATCTCCAACAAGGCTGGAGAAATGGCTGGAAAACCTGGAAAGAGGCTGAAGGTCTTGGGATTGTTTGGAGAAAAGAAGGATGAGCGGTGAATTCTCCTCTTCCTGAGGAGGGAAGTGCTGAGCTCTTTTCCCTGGGATCCTGTGGTAGGAGTGGCCCAGCATTCCAGCACGGGAATGGCTCAGGCTCAACATCAGGAATTATTCCTTTACCAGAGGATGATCCAACTCCAATCAATGTCCCAAACCTGGAAGTGTTTCAGATGGTTTTGGACAATTCCCTTGGTCTGATTTAAGGTTTAGTCAGTCCTGAAGTGCTCAGGTGCTTGGAATAAATGATCCTGATGGATCTGGAATGTTCCAGGCCAGGCTGGACAGGGCTTGGAGCAGCCTGGGATAGTGGGAGGTGTCCATGCCCATGGATGGGGGTGGAATGGGATGGGCTTTACGGCCCTTTCCAACCCAAATCATCCTGGGATTCCATTCCATGATTCCATGAGAAGAGAAGGCTCAAGTGGAACCTCACTGGGGTTTTCCAGTTCTTAAAGGGTGGATGCAAAGAGGACGGAGGATCTCCCTTCACATGGAGAGGACAAGGAGCAGTGGGAACAGGGTGCTCTGGGAGAGCTTCATCCCAATGGAAAAAAGAGATTTTCCAGTGAGAACCATCATTCCCTGGAACTGTAATTCTTTGGAACCATTATTCCCTGGGACCACCATTCCCTGGGACCACAATTCCCTGGGACCACAATTCCTTGGAACTCTAATTCCTTGGAACCTTAATTCCCTGGAACCCTCATTCCTTGGAACCACCGTTCCTTGGACAAGGGGATAGAACAGGACGAGCTTTAGGATCCCTTCCAACCCAAACTCCCTACGATTCCACAGCCTCTCCCAGCTGGAATTCTTCCATTCCACCCCATCCCTGACATCAGGAACAGCAGCTTTTACCCCAGCTAAAGGACACTTCTTCCCCTTGAGCTGTTTTCCCAGGCACCCCAACACCCGACCCCTCCCGGGACACACCCCTGGAGCCCCCGCATCCCGAAATCCCGGATCCCAGCCCATCCCTACTCACAGTTGCTGAGGTCGAAGGCGAGCTGCAGGCTCATGCACAGGAAGGCCTGGCAGCTGGAGCACCTCAGCATGTCACACTCCACGTTGACCCAGCCGTACCTGGCGCACACCAGCGGCGACAGCGCGTGCGGCTTGCCCGCCCACTTCAGCGGGTGAGCCCGTCAAGGAGCAAATCCCAGAAAATTCCCGGTTATTCGGGTGGGGAAAAGTTGCCAAGAAAGGGAGAGCTCAGAGCGGGCTGTGGCTTCCTCGGGCGAGGAAACAGAGGGACAGGCATGGATCTGCTCCCTGGGAGCAGGGCAGGAACACAGGGAATGGCTGGAGCTGGGCCAGGGAGGATTTTAGGAAAGGCTGGGTTTTTAGGAAAAGGCTGGGTTTTCAGGAAAAGGTTGGATTTTAGGAAAAAGCTGGGTTTATAGGAAAAGGTTGGGTTTTTAGGATAAGGCTGGGTTTTAGTGAAAAGCTGGGTTTTTAGGAAAAGGCTGGGTTTTAGTGAAAGGCTGGGTTTTTAGGAAAAGGCTGGGTTTATAGGAAAAGGCTGGGTTTTCAGGAAAAGGCTGGGTTTTAGGAAAAAGCTCGGTTTATAGGAAAAGGCTGGGTTTATAGGAAAAGGCTGAGTTTTAAGGAAAAGGCTGGGTTTTAAGGAAAAGGCTGGGTTTTAGTGAAAGGCTGGGTTTTAGTGAAAGGCTGGGTTTTTAGGAAAAGGTTCTTCCCTCAGAGGGTAGTGGAGCACTGGAAAAGGATCTTTCCTCCGAGGGTGGTGGGGCACTGAACATTCCCCAGGGAATGGGCACAGCTTCAAAGCTCCAGGAGCATTTGGACAACGCTCTCAGGGACAAGGTGGAATTTTTGGGATGTCTGTGCAAGGCCAGGAGTTGGATCAGTGATCCACGTGGGTTCTTTCCCCCACGATTCCAAGATGGAATTTACAGCGTCCCCAAGGATATGGTGAATGTTTCCACTCTGCTGAAATAGGCTTCCCTGCTGGCAGACTCCAAGGAAAGAGCCTCCATTTGGGAAGGTCCTTTGGCCGGTTCCGACCAGTCGGATGCGTCTTTCCTAAAAGGGAAAGTCAGCAAGGAAAACTCCTGGAATGGTTCCATTGATTTTAAAAAAAATTAAAAAAAATCACAGAGCACTTCCTAACCCCTCACTGCTCAGGCTTATCCTGACAATCACCTTCCCCAGAGCTCCTCATTCCCAACTTTTAATTAATTCCTAACAAAACAACGAACAAAGGCAATGCCAAAGGTGCCCTGATGCGTCCCCAGTGATTGACAGCAGTTCCGGGTGGGATTTCATGTGACAAGGAGGGAACAGGGATTTGCTCTCCAAGCCCAGAGAGGGCAGATTGAGGATTGAAATCTGGGATGCTCCCAAGCTCCCAGCATCGGAATCCATGGCTGGAATGTGGATCCCAAAGCCGGAATGCCGACTCCATGGCAAGTGCTGCCCTTTGGCCTCTTCCCAAGACCCTCTCATGATCCAGAATTCAGGGATGATTGGGACAAAGGTGAATGGCACCCCTGAGACACCCCCAAATCTCAGCCTCCACTGCTCCCAGTGCCTCCCAGTCGCCCCAGTCACCCCTGGGACTCCCAGCGCCCCCCCAGGGTGTGACCACTGTGACCGGTTTGTGGCCAGTGGAGGACACAGGGACTCCACAGGTCATTTACCTGGGCTGCCCTCCCCGTGCTTCCCAGCACCCTCCCAGTGTCCACTGCTGCCTCCCAGTGTCCCAATTTCCACTACTGCCTCCCTGTCATTCCAGCATTCCCAGTGCCCCTGAGTCTCTCCAGTATTCCCAGAACCTCAGTCTCTCCACTACTCCAAAAGTCTCCAAGTCCCATCAGTATCCCTTCCCAGTGTCCCTCAGTCCCACCAGTTCGCCCTCCCAGTACCCCCCAGTTCCCAGTACTCCCCGTGCTTCCCAGTTGCTCCCAGCCCAACCCATCACTCTCTCTTCCCGCTATGCCTCTCCAATATTAATTCCCAGGACGTCCCAATCCCCTCCAGCCACGCTCCCCGCGACTCCAACTCCCCCCACAGGACCCCAAACAACACCGAGCGGTCTCCAATTCCCTCAAGAGTCCCCAACCCTCCTCCCCTGCTCGGTGTCCCAGGACCAGGCCTCCCCCCGACCCCAGCCCTGGTGCCAGCAGGACCCCCCGCCGCTGCCCCTCACCCGCCGGACCCGGGCCCCTCGGTAGCGATGCCGCCGTCGATGAGGTCGCGGATCTGCCGGGGGGTGACGGGGGGCGGCCGCCCCCGGTTCCCCCCTCCGGCCGCCGCCGCTCCCCCGGCGCTGGGCGCCGCCATTTCGGTCCCTCCCTCCCGTCACTGCCCGGGAAACGCGGCCCGACACGAACGTTCCGTTGGCGGACGAACGTTCCGCACGCCCTGCGGGGTCGCTCATGATCCCGCGAAACCCCCACAAAGCCCTCGAAACCTCACGGAGGATTCAGGGGACGCCGCGGCCCCCGCGAATGTCCCCATGAGTGTCCCCGCAAGTATCCCCGTGAGTGTCCCCGCGGGTGTCCCCGCGCCCCCCCACTCTCGGCGCTCGATTTCTCCAGCCTGGATCGATTGCTCAGCTCCCAACAGCAGCGCTCTCTCCGCGGCCTCCCCACACCTGCCAGCAAGCGCGCAGCTGATAGGCCGCGACCGAAGAAGCTCGGCGCTGATTGGCGGTTGGCGCCCCGTCCCTCAGGGAGCGGACGGGCTATGTCGGCGGCGGCCGCGGCCCGGGACGGGCTCGGGGAGGGCGCGGGCGGCGCCGCGGGAGGCGGCGATGGCGGCGGGGGAGGGATCCTGAACCGCTTCGTGCAGCTGCCGGGCAGGCCGCGGGCGGCGGGTGAGTGGCGACCGGCGCCGCGGGTCACCCCGACCCCAAGGCCCAGAGTGAGCTCGGGACCGGGACAGCACCATAGCTGAGAGTTCGAGGGCTCTGGGAGCAGAGCACCCCCATCCGCGGGGGCATGGGACAGGGGCACCCCCATTTCCAATGTTCTGAGGGATTCGGGAGCGGAGCATCCCCGTCTCCGGAAGGTCGGGGGCCGGGACACTGCCATCCCCAAGGTCCTGAGGAATCCTGGACCAGGCACTCCCATCCCGGAGGATCAGGGACCGGGACAGCCCCATTTTCAAGGCTTCCAGGACGCTGTGACTGGGGATCACCCATTCCCTTGGTGTTCGGGACCGGGGCACCCCTATTCATGGGGGTCTGTAATGTGGGCCTCCCCGCTCCCACGCTCCAGAGAGATTTGGTCAGCGCATCCATGAGATCTCAGGTGTCCCAGACTGGCACACGCGTGTCCCCAAGGCCCTGAGGGGACGGGGACAGGGACATTCCCATTCTTTGGGGGTCCGGGATCGGCACACCCAAGGCCCTGAGGGGACAGATGCTCTGCAGCTCGGAGAGTTGTCCCTGGCTTTGGGACATGCCCGGGGGTAGCTGGGGTACCCCACGGTCTGGGAATAGGGGGGTCACCCCATCCCCAAGGCCTGGGACACCATTGTGTGGGAAGAGCTGGGATGTTCCCATCCCAATGCTCCTGGGATATGGAGCCTGCAATCAGTGATGGGGGCGGTTATCCTTCTACAAATGGATTTAGGGTCACCCCCTCCTGCAACCCGGGGGGGTGGCAGGTCTTCCCTCCCCATTCCAGTGTTTTCCAGGCGTTGAGAGATGCTTGGATGCTCCTCACGGGCTGTTTATTCCCATGGATCTGGGGATTTGGGCACTCCACATTCCCTGGTGAGGGATCAGCCCCGTTTCAGTCATCCTGGGATCCTCGATAGGCCTGGGGTAACTCCTGGTGATTCCCCCCACTCTGCAATCCCAGTGTATTGGGGTTTTTTGGGGCTATCCCTACAATCCTGGGAAGGGTGATCCAGGGATGGGCAGTCCTGGCTGGGATGCAACATCAGCTTAGTCCTGTTCCTTGGGAAGAGTGATTCTGTCCCTTTTCCACCTCTCTCCTAACAAGGTTGGATGCTGGAGGGTTATTCCTTAATTTCTGGATGATTGGGTCACCCCAACAGCCCCTAAATACCCGAGAAGGAGGCTGGGGTTACTCTGGGATCTCAGAATTGGGAAGTTCTGCGGTACTGGGAGAGATGTGGGACACCCCATAGCTCTGCGATATTCCCAGCTGGTGTGGGAATATCCCCTTTCTCTGTATCTCCCTGACTCCTCACGAGCTGGGTATCCCAAGATCAGGAATCCATTCCTGCCACTCAGATCCCTCAATTTGGGTGGGACATGAAGCCCCTCATCCCTCAGGGGTGGGAGCCTGTGTTTGGCACATCTGTAGCACCAACAGCTCCTGGGAAGGGGCTTTCAAATCCGTGTTCCCATCCCTGAAACCTGCCACGTTCTGGATCAGCCTCCAGCCTCTTCCAGGACCGCTGGGAATTTGCTGAGTGGCTCCACACCTTCTATTTTTGGGCAAATGCTCAGGCGTGTTTCCTTCCTTCCGTGGAAAGGCCCTTTTTTGGCAACACAGGACCTGATTCCCTTCCCCTTCCTGAATTTTAATCATTGGCTTGAGCAGATGGGAAGTGCATCCTCCTGACCCTGCATGGATTCTGTCCCGACCTGGACCTGCACCGGGGCAGGTGCTGCAGCCCAGGATGAACCACCCCTGTCCAGCTTGGCACTCAAATCCGGCCTAAATAAACCCCAAACTGACTGCCAGCCTTCCCGAACGCCTCCTGGATGGAAAAACCCTGGATTGCCGGAGTTTTCTCCCCATTTGACACCTGTTAAGGTCCTATTTATAGAACTCCAGCAGCAGCCCTTATATAACCATTGAGAGAGGAATTTTCCCCCCCTCATTCCATTTCCTCCAACCAGATTTGTTCCTTAGCTCCCACTTCTCTTCCAGAGTTCCCAGATTTGTTTTCTCCTAGTTCACCTCCAGACTTTTCGTGTTTCTTTTCTTACCTCCCAGTTTTCCTGCAGAGTTTCCAGGTTTCTTTTCTCACCTCCCAGTTCTCTTCCAGAGTTTTCAGGAGTCGTTCCTTCTTTTTTTCCCGCACGCTATTCAGTGCTCAGGTGTTTGTAAGCTTTGGTCATGTGGAGTAGCCAAGGAGCAATGGGGACAGGGTGCACTGGGAAAGTTCATCCCAAAGGAAAAAAAGTAGTTTTTTCCAGTGAGAACCATCATTCCCTGGAACAGCCTCCCCTGGGATGTGGTGGTGGAGTCCCTGGAGGGTTTCAGGATGTGGCTGCTCGAGGTGCTGAACAACCTCATCCTCTGTCCTTTTCCCACAGGAGATTGGACCAGGTGATCTTTCCAAACAGTTCCCTTCTATGGTTCTTGTTCTCCAGAATTCCTTTCTTTTCCCCCCTTTTTTTTTTTTTTTTTTTGGGAAACAAACAACTCAAAACCCACTCAGTTTTAGTGCTGTAAAATCCTTTAAAACGTGATTGCCCAAAACATTTTGGAAATAAAGGATGGGAGAACCAGACCCGTTCTGGACATTGATCCAAACCCCAAAGCTCTCCCAGCCGGATGATGCAAGGATGATCCATTCTGGAAACCCTGCTTTGGAGAGCTCGGTAATATTTGGGAATCTCTTGGCTGGTGACCTGCAGGTTGTGTTTGGCATCCTTGGCTGGATCCTCCGGCTTCTGCCCTTTTCCCTCAGCCCCTCAGAGCCGTTGTTCAGGGATCCAGCCACAGCTGCTTTCCCTCTTGGGAGTTTTTCAGGCGTGGGCAGCCTGAAGGAGGGGAAGTGTGGGATCTGCAGAGGCTGAACACAGCTGCATGAACAAACAGGTTTTAAACCTCACTCTCAGCAATACATTCCCAATCCTGCTTATCCAAACACTCCTGAGGGGCTCCAATTACACAAGTTCCAAACTTATTTTGTCCGGCTATTGTGGAAAAGATGAAGCTTTGAAGATGGGAGTCAAAGTCAATATTGACTTGTCTTGTTCTGGTTCAGCTCTTGACCTAAATGTCCTTCAGGATTCCTGCAGGGATCAAAAATGGGAAGGGAGAGATTGAATCCTGCTGTTGTGGATGTTGAAAAACCAGGCAGGAGGGAAACTAATACCAAAACCATCTTTAGAGAGCTTTAAAGTGCAGCAAAGAGGACACAGCCCTGGGATATTCGCCACGGATGTGGTGCTTGGAAAAGTGGAGGATCCAAAGCCATCTTGTATTTGTTGGCTTTACACCCCGTAGTTATTCCATTTGCATTTCCAAAAATAGGGCTTGGAGTAGAAATTCTGCTGCTGGTGGTAATGCTGATAACGTGGTGGTGTGATGTGCACCTCGTGGGATGGCCCTGCGCTGGGACTTGTGGGATTGAAATCATGGATTGATGGGAAGAGCCAGCATTGTTTGGGACACCCTGGGAACAGGACACTGGTACGATTCCTTTTCCTGTTATCCCGACAGGAAGAACTTTAGGAAGCTGAAAGTGCTGCAGATAACCCTGGGATGGATATTGGGATTAAATTAGCTCGGGAAAAAAAGGGAACTGATAAAGGAGTGTAGACTTGTGGAATGGTTGGAGTGGGAAGGGATCTCAAAGCCCACCCTGTTCCACCCCTGCCATGGGCAGGGACACCTTCCACTGTCCCAGACTGCTCCAAGCCCTGTCCAACCTGGCCTTGGGCACTGCCAGGGATGGGGAGTTCACAGCCTCTCTGGGAATCCTGTTCAGTGCTCCATCATTCTCAAAGTAAAGAAGTTTTTCCTCGTATCCAGCTGTAATTTCCTGTGTTTCAGTTTGTGCCCGTTGTCCCTTCTGCTGTCACTGAGCAGAGTCTGGCCCTGTCCTCTCCACAGCTGCCCTTAAGACATTCATTGATTTATCAATCATGAGAAGAAGGATGGTTTCAGGCAGGCTCGAAACAACTTCATATTCATGGAATCATGGAATGGTTTAAGTTGGAAAAGGGCTCTCAGACCAGAGTCCAGCCATTCCCAGCGCTGCCACGGCCAGCACTGCCCATGTCCCCAGGTGCCACATCCACAGGGCTTTGAAATCCCTCCAGGGATGGGGACTCCACCTGTGCCGGGGCTGGACAGCCCTTTCCATGAGGGAATTCCCCAATTTCCACCCTGAGGCTCCCCTGGCCCAGCATGAGGCCGTTCCCTCTCCTCCTGTCCCTGTTCCCTGGCAGCAGAGCCCGACCCCCCTGGCTGCCCCCTCCTGTCAGGAGCTGTGCAGAGCCACAAGGTTCCCCCTGATCCCCCTTTGCTCCCGTGGTTGCTGTGTCACGTCTGGAAACACCTTCTTGTTTCATGCCCTGTCCTAATTCCAGCTCCTGCAGGAGCGGTGTTCCATTAGGGATAGCTTGGAATTGTCAATCCAGGCCATCCAGCAGCTCCCTCTGAAGCCATGGAGTGAATCACTGGTTAAAGCAGGAATTTAGCAGGGTGTTGGCAGGTCAGTGCCCAGCCAGCCGGTTTCTCTTGGGTGGCTCAGCCCTAAATTAGGATTTTCCTTAATTATGTCCCTGTCGTGATGTTTCAGCTGAGAATCCCTGAATCCATTGGGTTGGAAAAGCTCTCTGAGATCATCCAATCCAAACTGTGCCTGATGCCCAGCTTGTGCCCAGCCCAGAGCTCTGAGTGCCACATCCAGGAATTCCTTGAGCACCTCCAGGGATGGGGATTGGCAGCCCCTGCCAAAGCCTGACCGCCCTTTCCACGAGGAAATTCCTGCTGATGTCCAACCTGAGCCTCCTCTGGCACAAAGGAGAGCACCAAAATCTCTTGAGGCTGTTTCCTCTTGTCCTGTCACTAAACTTCATTCTGATTGTGGAACTTGCTCCCTGAAAGTTTTGTTGTTCCCGTTTTTGCCCTCAGGACTAAGGAAAAGGAGCCTCCTTGTAAATGCACCTTACCATTTTTCCTTCCTTCCCGCTTCTCTCTGGAGTCTTAAACTGGGGAAACAAATCCTTCCCAGATCGTATCCTTCCATTTTAAAGCCATTCTCCGTAACTTTACGACCTCTTCCTCACAGACCTGTCTTGACTCCTGTGGGAATAGAGTCCTGCTGCTCCTTTCAATGTCCAGCATCAAGGAATTCACAGCAGGACCTGGTGACTTCCACCTTTTCACAGGGATGGGGCCTTGCTGTGCTTCCCTGAGCCTTGGGTGTTTTGGGGTTCAGCTCTGGGAAAACGGACTTTGCTCGTGATTTGAGGATGTTCAGCAAATCCCAGGATTTTCCCCTCTTCCTGCACCATCTCAAGGTCGCACCTGTGGAATGGGCTCGTGGCTGGAGCAAAACCAGCTGCAGATCTCTCCTGAATTTCAGCAGGAGCTGTGAATCATCCAGAGAGTCCTAATTAAATGGAAATGCAGCCCTTTATTGGAGTCATGGAATTTGTCTGCCAAAGGAGCTCATCGGAATTAACTCTTGGACAGATCCAGCTTTTACAGCTCTTTTCCTTAAAAAGGCATAACTGGAGGAATCTTTTCTGAAGACAGTGATGAGCAAGAGTTGGAAGGGACCTGCGAGATGATCCAGTTCCACCCCCTGCCGTGGACAGGGACACTTCCCGCTATCCCAGGGTGCCCCAAGCCCTGTCCAACCTGGCCTTGGGCACTGCTAGGGATGTGTCCAGGATCCCTTTGATCCCTTCCTGTTGAAACTTACCTTGGGATTTATGGCAAAGTCAGGTGTCTTCCCTGTTTAATTTTGGGAGGTGGATGGCGGTGAAAGCCTCCTGGGTGGTGCTTTTTAATTGATCTTCTTTGAATTACGCCTCTTATTTTTAGTTTATTTACTTTATATAAAACTCAGCCTCATTCTCCTCTCTTTTCTCTGGAAAATTCTCGTGGCAAGTGTTAGAACTAGAGGGAAATATAATTTATATTTAATATAATATCTGAACTCCGAATTCCTTAACACCTTTTAAATTAGGACATGGAATATCCCCCTCTCCCGTGCCCCACCATCCACGTCCCGATTACGGATTTTCCTCTTTAATTCCTCAACTTTCTTCCCCCATTTTTCAGCCAGTGCTTATTAGTTTTCTGAGTGGGAATTGCTGCGAGACACAATTCCTGGAAACAACCCAAATCTGTCAAAACTTTGTCTGAACCCTGGAGAGCGGCTTAATTTTGGACCAGAGCTGGATTAAGCAAAGCTGCTTGTGCTGAGTTCAAATTCATTATTCGGTCTGGACAAATCATTTGTTTTGCTTTTCCTGCAGGAAAAATGCCTTTTTTTGCTCCCTGTGTCAGACTCACTGCTGGGAATTTGGAAGAAAACATGCTGGGTCCTAAAGATGCTTCCCTGGCTTCTTTTCCATCCTAAAATCCATTAAAAGTCCGTGGGAGCAGGTGGGAGGTGCAGGTCACTGCTCTGTTTGGGTTTGTTTTGGTCACTTCTCAGCCAAGTCCTCAATTGCCATTGTCCAAGAATACTCCTGTCCTGGTTAGGTTTTCCTTGGCTAAATCCATCTTTTTTTCTGTTCCAGTTGAGATCTGAGCTGGAATTACCCTCCCTGCTTTTATTTCCGTCGGGTTTTAGGGAAGACAGTGGGCAGGCAGAGGGATTCCTTTTGGGAATGGCTGCATCTGCCACAGGATCTCATTTAGATTCCCTGCTCCTTCCCAGGGCAAATTCCTTTCTTTTGGGGCAGATTTCCCCTCTTCTATCAGACCTGTGTCAATGTTCAGTGACAAAGCCTCCTTGAGATCCAAGGGACAAAAAGGGAAACATGGAGAGCTTTTTGCAGGAATGGAAGCAATTCCAGCAATTTCTCACTTTTCTTTGCTGTTTCTATCGGGCAGCTTTAAATCTGGAATTGTTTCCTAAGTGAAACCTGCCAAACAGAATGAAAAAAGAGGGATTTTATCAAATATATCTCAGAAGCAGCTTTTGTGCAAGGATTGTCACCTGGTCCAGGGGTGGAGTGGACAGGAATGAGATGGTGACACACAGATTGTCCCTTTTCCAGCTTGGAAAAGTGGATCTGTCCTTACAGAGCTGTTTCCTCCTGCTTGCTTCCCTATGGATTCTTGGAAAACCACACCAGCAGGTGTTTCCTGACCCTGGGACACACCCTGAGCTCTTCTGGAGCTGTTTCACCTTCTCCTCCTCCCGCAGGCCACAGGTGCCCCCCGGCCAGGAGCGGCCATCGCTGCGTGGCCGATAATTCCAACCTCTACGTGTTCGGAGGATACAATCCCGACTACGATGAGTCCGGAGGGCCGGAGAACGAGGACTACCCCCTCTTCAGGGAGCTCTGGAGGTACAACTTTGCCACAGACACCTGGCACCAGATGGGCACCGAAGGCTACATGCCCAGGGAACTGGCCTCCATGTCACGTACGTATGGAAATCCAACTCCTTGTGTGCCTATTCCCGGAGCTATTTTAATCCTGGCTATTTTAATCGAGGCAAAACCAGGCAAGAACTGGAAATCTGGATCCCGTTTCCAAGTAGGCCCCGAGGTTGGGTTGGGTTTGTGATTTTTCTTTCCCTTTTTTTTGCTCAGTTGAGGCAGAGGGAAAGGAAAAAAAAATGGGAAAGCGAGAGGTATTTTCCAGGTATTTACCTTGATGGCTGCAAGGCACCTGTGCTTTCAGCAGGAAGGTGCTTCATGCAGACATCTCAAAGCATCCAAAAATAGATGTCTTTGTTCCCTTGGAAAAGCAGACCTTTGGTTACCATGGTTTTCATCTGGATCCTTTCTCTTTTAGAGCATCTCAGAGCCGTAAACGCACAGAGGGAACTGCAGGGGATTTGAACAGCCCTGAGCACTCTCTGCCTGCTGTCTCCAGAGCATGGAAACATGGAATGGCTTGGGTGGAAAGGGAGCTTAAAGATCATCAATTCCATGCCCTGGGCAGGGACAACTTCCCTGGAGCAGGTTGCTCCAAGCCCAGTCCAGCCTGGCTCCGAACAGCTCGGAACAGTCCGGAAAAATTGTTCTGTTCTGCTGCATCTCACGGCAATGAGAGTCCCTGTTTTTTCTCTCTCTCTCCCAGTTGTTCTACATGGCAACAACCTCCTGGTTTTTGGGGGCACCGGGATCCCCTTTGGAGAGAGCAACGGGAACGACGTCCACGTGTGCAACGTCAAGTACAAGAGATGGGCTCTGCTCAGCTGCCGCGGCAAGAAACCCAACCGCATCTACGGCCAGGTAGGGAGCCCTGAGTGGTTCAGGAAGGGTCAGAGCGCCAAAATCTCTTCTCTGCTCCTCACCAGGGTTGTTCTCTCTGTATAAAAGCACAAGGAAAAGCGGGTGTTCTTCGTAAAGAAATAAAGCAACCTTGGTCCTTTGAGATTTCAAAGAGAAGGAGGTTTTCTCCTCGTTAGAAAGGCCAGAATTTGTTCACTAAATGCCTGGTGGAGCTGAATGAAAAAGTGATTTGAGGGAGTGGTTGGTAGTCAAAGCCTTCAAAATCTAAAACTCTGAATGAAAATGAAAAAGTGATTTGAGGAGTGGTTAGTAGTCAAAACCTTCAAACCCCTAAACTCCAAATGAAAATTTCTAGCTCTTACTTACTAGAATAACACCTTTTAAGACATTCTGCAATTGTGGGTGAACCAGTTGAACAAAGAAAGGGATTCACCCTCCCAGCAGGACTGACCCCTTTTGCTGGTGCACCTCCAAATGCTTTGGAAGAGCGGGAATTCCCTGTTTTCCATCCCCCAGATCCTTCCTAACTGGTTTCTCTGGCAGGCCATGGCCATCATCAACGGGTGTCTCTACGTGTTCGGAGGAACAACTGGGTACATCTACAGCACCGACCTCCACAAGCTGGACCTCAACACGCGGGAATGGATCCAGCTGAAGCCAAACAACATGTCCTGTGACATGCCAGAGGAGAGGTGAGCACCTGGGCAGCCTCAGAGAGCTCTCCGTGGCAGGCAGGGAATGGGAAGCTTGGGGAAACCTTGCTCTGGTTGGCATTTCCAGCCCTCCTTTCCCTGGGAGTTGTTGTGGGTATCGGAGGGAAGGATTTTGGTCGCTCTCATCCATGGTTTGGTGTCCAGCTGAGAATGTGGCATTGGGAATGCAAGAATCTCGGACTGGTTTGGGTTGAAAGTGATTTTAAAAGAAATCCGATTCCACCCCCCTGCCACGGGCAGGGACGTCTTCCACCATCCCAGGTTGCTCCAAGCCCTAATGTCCAACCTGGCCTTGGACTCTTCCAGGGTCCATCCTAAAAGGGGCTGGAATATTGCTGGCTGTCCTGGTATTGCATAATCATTGCACTTAAAGATTTAATAATTGCTCTGCAATCAGAAAATGCCTTTCAAACTTCTTGGGTGCTGCTTGGAGGGCTCAGGAAAACTTCCACATCTCCTGAATGCCCCCAGCCCGAGGGGCTGATGCAGCACAGCCAAGCCTGGGAATTTCTGCTCAAATCCCTGGAATCTGATTGTGTTTTCCAGTAGGATTTTCTGTTGTTGCTCACTAATTGTGCTGCTTTGCACCTTCAGGTACAGACACGAAATTGCTCACGATGGTCAACGGATCTATATCCTGGGAGGTGGAACTTCCTGGACAGCTTATTCCTTGGATAAGGTGAGGCTTTTGGAAACCTTGACAGGGGATTTTCCACCTTGAGATACAACCAGCACAGCCTCTTCTTCTGGCTTTGCCTGGAGAGCCTTGCAAAAAAAAAAAAAATTAAAAAAGAATTAGATAATTGGGAGCAGATTGTTCTCCTATTTCTGTAAAACCTGGATTTGCCACAGAATGTTCTGCTGATGAATCTGTGGTCACTTTAAATAGTGCTCTGCTTCCAAAAAAGTGGAATCTGCAGCACTTAATGTGACATTTCATCTCACCATTGTCCCATTTTCCTCCCTACATGCAGCAGGAGAAAGATATTTCTAAATACTTCTGAGAACTTGAGGGTGTGGATTTTAATTGGTCCAGCTCTTTTAAAATGCAATATTCTTTTTTTTTTTTTTTCAGCTGTAGGGCTGAAATAGCAAAGCTGGGATGGAGCTTGGGAGGTGATTTTAGACCTGCTTAGTCACTGGCTGGGATCAGCTATTTTTGGGTTTACACTTAATGAAACAAAAAGGGGTTATTTATAGTGGGTCAGAGCCTGTGACTGCAGCACCCTGGTGCTGGCAGAGCCAGGAGGAGCTCATGGCTCCTCCTTTTCCCTCCAGATCCACGCCTACAACCTGGAAACCAACACCTGGGAGGAGATCACCACAAAACCTCATGAGAAAGTCGGTGAGTTGGGAATTTCCCATCTTTCCCTGGAAACCAGAGTGGCCAAGGTGCTTGAAGGTGCAGTTTTTTTGTTTAGCATGGGACCTAGTGCTGGGTTTGAGGTCCTGCATGAGGATTAACCCATCCAAGGGAATTTGGCAGGCTGGCTCCTTTTTCTTCCTGCCTGGGCAAGGTGACAGTGCCTGGCCCTGCTTCCAGAGCATCCAGATCATCCCTGCTCCCATTGAGGCCCTGGGCTTTCCCTGGATCCTCGCAGCTGCTTTTCACCAAGCCAGATTTGAAACTCTGTGGATCAAGATCCCAGCACATTTGTTCCTTTCCTGGAGAGGAATTAGGGCTCAAACCTGAAACAGCTGCTTGCTAAATTACAACTTTTATACCTGGGATTGCAGGAAAGCAGAACCTCTTAAAAATAAAACTCCGTGATGAAATGTTGAGACAATCACCGCTTGTACAGACACCTTAAAGCAACTGAAGTTAATATATTTTTTAAATTTATTCTCTCCAGGCTTCCCAGCAGCCAGAAGATGCCACAGCTGTGTCCAGATAAAAAATGGTAAGATTTGGCTCTTGAAAATTGGTGTATCTTGTACAGCCAAACAGTGGAGAGTTGGAGAGAGCACAAGGAGCTGGAGCTGCTGGAGAGAGTCCAGAGGTGGCCCCGGAGCTGCTCCAGGGCTGAAGCCAGGCTGGGAGAGCTGGGAATGTTCCCCTGGAGAAGGGAAGGCTCCAGGGAGAGCTCAGAGCCCCTGGCAGGGCCTGAAGGGGCTCCAGGAGAGCTGGAGAGGGACTGGGGCCAAGGCATGGAGGGACAGGAGCCAGGGAATGGCTTCCCAGTGCCAGAGGGCAGGGATGGATGGGATCTTGGGAAGGAATTGCTGCCTGGGAGGGTGGGGAGGCCCTGGCATGGAATTGCCAGAGCAGCTGTGGCTGCCCCTGGATCCCTGGAATGTCCAAGGCCAGGCTGGACAGGGCTGGGAGCAGCCTGGGGCAGGGGAAGATGTCCCTGCCATGGCAGGGGTGGCACTGGATGGGCTTTAAGGTCCCTTCCCACCCAAACCAATCTGGAAACCTCCAAGTGGCCTCTGCTTGTGCTGGGGCTGATGTGAGAAATCCTGAGATCCTGTGTTGAGGTAAAACAAGGATTGATCCCAAAGCTGTGTCAGAAGGTGCTCCCTGCCCTCTCCCCTCGTGTCCCGCAGCCGCTGCTGGGGTAGGGCTGGGCCTGGGCACTCCTGGCTCTCCTCTCTCGCAGATGTGTTCGTTTGCGGCGGCTACAACGGAGAGGTGATCCTGGGAGACGTTTGGAAGCTGAATCTCCAAACTTTCCAGTGGGTCAAGCTCCCGGCTGCGATGCCAGAGCCCGTGTACTTCCACTGTGCTGCTGTCACCCCAGTAAGTGACTCACTTGGGATCATTCATCCAAGCACGCTGACATTGGTGTGGGCTGCAAATAGAGCTCGTGTTCCCAGGGAAGTGACCTCCACTGCATGCAGCATCTTTTGGGAGGCTCTTACTCCTGCTGCTGTCTGGAGAGTGGTGCCACACCGTGGATTTCGCTTCCTGCAAGAAACGATGCAGAATTTTAGCTTTTAAAGTCTCACGTGGGAACAGCAGCTCCTGCTTGTAAAAGGAAGAAAAAAAAAAAA
>VZRN01005546.1:45785-55930 GCA_013397935.1 Dasyornis broadbenti
AAAAGGCACAAATACTCGCTGAGTAAACTGGTTTTATCCTACTGAGAACAGCCTGAGGTGAAAGATTGGATGTTTCCAACCCTTTGGAAACCACTAGGGAATGTTGGTATTGCCAGAGCTTTTGGCCATAAGTAGAGGTTTGGAGACCTGAGATTGATAATTAACAGGCAGCAAGCAATGCCTTTGGCTGTGACTTCAGCTCCTCATCACCTCAGGGCAGAGATCACATTCCTTGGTGTCACTTCGTTGGGAGAGTGTTATAAATGCAGCTTTTCCTGGGAAGCCTGATAAAGGTGTTTCCCAGGCAGCTCAGTGACTGCCTGGGC
This sequence comes from Dasyornis broadbenti, assembly GCA_013397935.1. NCBI lineage: Eukaryota > Metazoa > Chordata > Aves > Passeriformes > Dasyornithidae > Dasyornis > Dasyornis broadbenti. The sequence goes on from VZRN01005546.1 coordinate 46,112, forward strand.
AGCAGGAATGCCCTTTCTCTGCCAGCATATGGAGGAAAAAAAAAAAAAAAGCAAAAAAAACACCACTCAGCAGCTGAGTTTTTCCCATCTCTCTGTGTTCCTGTCATCCCTGGAGCAGGGTTGTGCTGAGCCAAAGGAATGCAGGATATCTGTGTGGAGTGGGTGTAGTTTAAAAAATACATTATTTTTAGCTGGAACATGAATATGGCTCAGTACTACTTTATTAACAGCTTGCCACACTCCTAAAATGGATTTCTTGGGATAGAAATCACCTAAAATTCAGATTAAAGCATGCTGAAGTGGTGGAGTTGTGGTTTAGGACGAGACATGGCCCCTCCAGCAGTGATTCCTGCCTTGGCTTAGAGGATCCCTGAGCCAGTAAATCAGGCAGTGACCCCTGTCCCAAAGCAGTGTGAGGTGACCCTCAGCAGCTGGGAACGGGGACAGCCCAATCCTGGTGTTCCTGGCTGTGTAACTCCTGTCCCCCTTTCCCCACCTAGGCTGGCTGCATGTACGTCCACGGAGGGGTGGTCAACATCCACGAAAACAAACGGACTGGCTCCCTGTTCAAAATGTGGCTGGTGGTGCCCAGCCTGCTGGAACTGTGCTGGGAGAAGCTCCTGGAATCTTTCCCTCACCTCGCAACTCTCTCCAGACCCCAGCTTTTGCACCTTGGACTGACGCAGGGACTGGTGGAGCGACTAAAATGAGAACATCTCCCACTTCGGTCCGAGACTCACCGCCTTGAGGAATTCCCGCTCCCACCCCCTATTTATGGATTCCATGGATGGTCTTGCTAAGAACACACAGGAACCTGCTCAAGGCCTTACTCAGCAAATACATCGATGCCTTTCCAGACATTGTTACTTTTAGTCATTGCAAAACAAGGAAAAAAAAAAAATCCCCTTTTTATTTATGGAGCTCAAAGTTATACCATTAATCAAAAGTATTTTCTGAGACTAAGCAGCTAACCCTCAACCTGTCATCAGCACCCGCTTGCAAGTTAATTGGGCAGCTTAATTAATGAATGTCTGAGCCTGTGCTTCCACGTGGCACCTTCACCTTGGTATTTTCACTGTTGTATCTAACGAGGAACATTTGGTGCAGAACCACCACCAGCCTGTTCTTTTGCTTTGGATAACCCACCCCTCCCACCCAGCCGAGCTCCTTCTCTCCAACCCCACCAATTCCTCCAGCTTTGCATGTGTTCCATGGCCACCTTCCCATCCCTGAGCTTCCGGAGACGGCTGGAACGTCGCCCGGGGCGGCGAGCGAAGCTTGGCCCGTGCAGCTTCCCTGGTGCAGTGTCTGTGTTCTCCCCTTTTCATATTGAAAGGTTTGCTTGGAAGACTGGGAAGAAGTTGCCACTTAAGGGACTACTGTGTAGTTTACTGGGGGTGGGGAGGGAAAAGGTTTTCCTGAGGCTTTTTTAACCTTTTCTGCTCATTTTGCGCCCGGAACGAGCTACAGCAAAAACTCACCCCGTAGATTTCAGAGCTCTTTTAACCTGCTCAGCCAAGCCCTGGGTATCAGCAGCCCCCAGCTTTCGGTTTTCCTTCCTCCCACACACCCCAAATTGGCCTTTTTCTTGTTGCTTCACGTTGCCCTGAGGGTGGGAGATGTGATTTAAAGCCAGTTTTGGGAGTGGCTTTGTGGATCGCTCAGCCCAGGGAATACAGCATCCAAAAAAAACAGGGGAGAGGGAACATCTCTCCCTCCTGCTGGGAACAGAGATTGTCCCTGCACAGGAAGGATGGGAAGGGGTGGCTCTGGTCCTGTTGTGCTCTGCACACTGAATTTAAGTTTAAGTGGCCACTGAACTCCGAGCAGCTCCAGGCATGAGGTTTGTGCAAAATCCATTTCAGTTGGAGCCCATTTTTAAGTGCCTTTTGTTTTTAAAGTCAGCTTTTCCCAATGCTTTCTGCTTCATCAAAGGCAGAGGTAACACTCTGGGGTTTTAGTTTCTTTTTAAGAGATTGCATTTATGTTTGAATAAACCATAGCATTGTCTTCATGTTGTTAATCCAAAGGCACTGCCTGCTGGAGTCACTGCCCCCCACTTAGGGAAGCCACCCCTTGCCCCAAAATTCAGCTTCCCCTGGTCTTGGGAACAAATTTTCCTCCTTCTCCAGCCTCAGTTGCTGCTTTTTTCTCCCTGAGGCTCAGAAAAACAAAGGCTGGACCTCACAACTGAAGCTTTCTCAGGTGCTTTATACCACAGGAACTGGTGGCAGCTGCTTGGGGCTCTGTTGCCTCCATCCCCTGAGTTGCACCTTTGCAGGAATTGTGCATTTCAATCCCAGCCTCCCTGTGTTAGGAGCTGAATCCAGACCCTGCTGCCAGCTGTGGGCTGGGAAAGGGTTCCCTGCTCTCCTGCAGGACCATTTCTCCAGCTCCTTCCATCCCAAACTCTGAGGCTGAATATCCACACTTCCATCTTTGCCTTCTGGCCTCCAGTCCTGGAGCAGCTGGGTCGTCCCTGTGCTGGTTTTTCCCTTCACTGCTTTAAAGAGCATCTCCCATCATCCCCATGGTGATGCTGGAGGCATCCAAGCCTGGATCTCTGAGAAAACGCATTCCTTAGGCTCTTTGGTTTTCCTCACTCTGGGAATCTCTGAGGTTGTCACAAAGCCTCTCTCAATTTTGGAGCTGTGTTGGGAATCTTGAGAGGTCCCAGCTGGCTGGAAGCTGCCCCCAGTTTTCAGGGGAGGACACTGGAAACCACAGGACTGTCAGTGTGAACTTCAGTGCCTGGTAAAGTCATGGAAAAGGTTATTCTGGGCAGGATTGGAAAACCTCTGGAGGACAACACAGGCATCAGTCACAGCTTCAGGAACAGAAAGTCCTTGGCCAACCTGATTCCTTCTCCAACAGCATAAACCAGCTGGATGAGCCACGGAAGCCAGGAGATGGAATCTTCAGACTTCAAAGTGCACCCAGGACAGACTGGGAAATAAATGAGAGGCTGGAGAGCAGCTGTGGGAAGGGAGCTGGGGGTTCTGGTGGATGGAAGGTTGGATCAGAGTCAGCAGTGCCAGGAGGGACAGCCCTGCCCTGGGGGGCATCAGGCAAAGCATCGAGGGAGGGAATGGTCACAGTCCCGAGGCTGTCAGAGCTCCAGGAGTGTTTGGACAACGCTCCCAGTGACAGGGTGGGGTTGTTGGGGTGTCCTGGGCAGGGCTGGGAGTTGGACTTGATCCCTGTGGATCCCTCAACCCACAGGAGTCAGGGTAGCATCACCAAGAAAAACACGAATGTCCAGGGACTTCAGCTTTTGCTGGTAAAAGCAATACAAGCATCACCCACTGATGGATTTCCAGGGGCCTTTCCCATTCCATAACCTCCACTGGCTGCTGCATGATGGCCACAAGATCCTGGAGGCTGCTTTTTCCAAAAAATTGTTTGGTTTGAGCACTGAGCTCACGGCTCCTGCTGAGGGCTGGCACTAATCGCTGCTGGGCCACTGCATGTGGATAAAAGCTTTGATTACAATTCCCTAAGGGAGAGGGAAAAGATCCAGCAACTGATGGAGAGGAGATAAGAGCACCCACAGTGCTGCCTGGGGTGGGGACTGGACCTAAGGAGAAAAGGAAAGGCAGCTCAGAACCGAATTCCCAAGCACCCCTCAGCCCCAGGAGAGACGGTTTTTATTTACCTCGGTGAGATGATGGCATCGAGCAGGTTCTCCTCCATCTTCTGCTCTCCCATCCCATCCCTTTGCCATCCTTCCCTGTCCTGCCATCACCAACCCTGGAATGCTCCCAACTGTCCCAGACTAACAACAGCAGGATTGTCTGTGCTGATGCCTCACTAGGAAAACAAAAAAGCTTAATAAAGCAGCTTCATTAATCCCTAACGAGCTGCTGCCTGCCTTGGGAAGGAGGGCCATCCCAGGCTGCTTCCTGCCTCACTCCAAGCTGTCCATCCTTTCAGAGTCCAGCATTCCTGTGACAGCACTCCCTGCTTTTTGTGCTGAGGTGCATCTCAGTGGAGCTGGGGACAGGGAAAGGGCACAGGAGCCTCCGGGCCTGTGTTTATGGATCTCTCAGTGTTTTGCTTTGGGGTTGTTTTTGTTTTTAAAGATAATAAATCCTTGTCCTCTCACTGCATCCATCGGCATTTCTCTGCACAGAGGGAGATGTCCCCGGCCTGTCACACCCTGTGGACAACACCAGGAGCCTCCCTGACCCTTCTCAGGAGCCTGAGAAAGACTTGGGAGCCAGGATGGTGAGATAAGACCAGGCTGGAAATGAGCTGCAGCTTTGGGAGGGTCATGGACAAAGCTGGAGCCCACGGCCACCCCGCTGGCTCTGTCCCTGGGAATGGTGGCCACAGAGGGGCCTGGGCCAGTGACTGAGGCTCATTTAAGGAGAACCAAACTTATTTCTGATTAGTACAAAACTGCTTTAATGACAAAACAGCTGAAAATACCTTTGGGTGCAGTTCTGGTGCCATCAAACATCCGTGTGCGATTCCCAGGCCCGAGTCCCTCCCAGCCTGGGAGGATGAGGGACTTCTCAGGCACCTTCTCCCAGTGCAACACATCCCCAGGGAGGGGTCTGTCCTCCAGACACACAGAAACCCCCTTCAAGACGCTCCACTAAGGACAATTTTCCTTCCAGCCACTCAGGCGTGGGCTGGAGATCCCTCTGTGACGTGCTCTGGCTTTGAGGCTCCTCATTTCAGGAGCAATTCCATTGCCACCACCCTTCCCATCCCTGAAACCCCCTTGGCACCCACGGTGGGAGCCCAGCAGCAGCAGGAGCTTCAGGAAATGGTGCTTGCAGACCGGAGCCAGCCCGGCCGAGTCCCTGAGACACTGGAAAAGGTCTTGGACGGGCGCTGATCCCAACGAGGGGCTTGGAGAAAGGATAATCCAAAGCTCAGCAGCCGCTGGGCGAGGGGGCGAAGAAATACACGGCCAGGAGGATGAAGTAAACCATCACCAGCACCGTGCCTGGGGTGGACACAGAGAGGGTGGAGGCAGTTAGTTCCTGGAGCAAGGGAGATGGGTTTCAGACCTGGTGGGGCCTGGATTAGCCCCCTATAGAGGAGTTTGGTGGTTCTCTACAAAATGTCCATTAAAATGGAATTTAAACCCTTTTTAAGGGAAATGAGAGTGATCCCCCTTGGAGCTGCTGCAGGGGGACAGCGCCAGGATGGTCAGCCAAGCCCCCAGGATTGCTCAAGTCACCGCACACCAAGTGTCCCAACAAGCAGATGACTCCAGCAGCCCCCCATCCCACATCCCAGGGAATACAGGGACACTCCCAAATCCCACAGCAGCCCCGTGGGGTGTGGTCACCTTGGAAATAGTCACATTTGCCATCCATGAAGATGTAGTTCATGAGCACCACACTGAACATGCTGGCGTAGACGTGGAGGTCGCTGAAGACGAGCGTGAAGTTGGTCGGCTGTGAGGGAGAGGATTTGGGGTTTAGGGACAACCAGGACAGCCCTGCTCTCTTTGGGGACTTGTGTGTCACCCCCTAAACCCCTCCTGCCACACATCCCCAGGGTGGGGACAGCACCAGGAGCCATCTGACCCCACTGCCCCGTGCACTGAGCAGAGGGGAAACACTGGGAGCTGCAGCTGTGTCCTTTCCATGGCCCATGGACATCGTGTCCCCACCCTGCCCTGCTGCAGGAGGATCCCCAGGGCTGCCCCGGGGCTACTCACGTAGAAGATGGTGAAGAGCACCAGGATGGGGATCTGGAGCATGCAGACCTGCACGGCGATGCTGTTCCCGATCTCGATGCTGCGGAGGAAGGAAAACTGAGGGGCTGCCAAGCACCAGGTCTCCAGCAGCCCTTGGGGAAGGAAATCCCAAACCACAAAGCCCATCCCAGTTCTAACAACGTTTCTTGGGTGAATAAATCCCCTCGAGGACAAACTGACAGGGATCCGACCCATCAAGGGCACCAAGGCACGGTGATGGGACAGGGATCACCCCAAAACTCATCCTTGGAACCATCTCACCTCAAGCTCAGGTTGTTCTGCAGGGCGAACTGGATGCCATTGACAATCTCTGGCAGCTCAGGCACCATCGCCAGCACAGTGACACCAATGAAGTACTGCAGGGAACAGGTGACATCAGCCTGGGCCTCACCACATCCAAGCCCTGGCCAACCCCGTTCCTCAGTGTGCAGAGCATCTCAGCATCTTTCCCCCACACTGCTTTTGGGGCTCCAGCTGCAGCCAGGGCAGGTCCCCATCCCTGGAGGGCACCTCTTGCTCCACCCAGACCCAGCTCACCTGCGAGATAGTGGAGTTGGTGAGGATGGGGCTGATGTGCTCCGTGGCCAGGTCGGCACAGGCCGACATGCAGAGGGTGCAGAGCAGGAGGATGACCAGGGCCCGCCAGCGGGACCAGTGGACCACGGCGCTGTGGTGGTGGCCAGGCACTGGGCAGAGAGCAGAACCATGTGGGACACGCCAGAGCAGTGACAAGAGCCAGCCTTGTAGCCGGGACATGGTGGTTTGGGGACATGGCCTGTGGCAGTCCTGGGGACACTCACTGTGACAGTCGCTGATGTGGATGTCGTAGATGTGCGTGTGGGTTTTGAGGGTGAAGAAGAGCCCAATGAGGTAGGCAGCAGGGAGCAGGATGGACACCGTGTACACCAGGGGTCTGTGGGACACGGGTGACGTGGTCAGTGCCACCAGGGTCTGGCATGGAGACCCCAGGGGACTTCCCACCCTGGGGATGGAGGAAACGGGGTGCTGGATCATTGGGGTGGAGAGGGAAGGATGTGGGAACATGACCGAACCCAGGAGGTGCCACCCCAGTGCAGGGACAGCCCCGTCCCCACTGCAATGGGCACTCACTGGACGTGGCTGTAGTAGAGGGTGCCGTTATTGTCCATCTGCAGAGAGAGCTCCTGTCAGCAGGGATACAGGCACAGCCCCACTGCCACCACCCAGCACGAGAGCCACGGGGGCTCAGAGCATCCCCGACCCCAAAGTCCCCCTATTGGGGGTCCAGGTCCCCACTCACCAGGTCGAAGTGACAGTTGTGGCAGAGGTAGTGGCCCAGTGGGTTCTGGGTGACGTTGTGGCATTCACCACACACCAGCTTCCCATACACCTTGGAGAAGAGCGTCGGGGCAAAGACACCTGCAGGGACAGGACACGGAGTGGGCACCCAGCCTGGTGGGACCCCCCCAAACCTGGGGACACCCCTGTCCCCACCTCACCTCCCACAGAGAGGAAGAGCAGGGCCGAGCTAACGCCCGCAGAGCGACTGTTGAACCGCTGCTCCTGGTGCCGGATGCCCCCGATCACCATGCACAGACCCTTGGCGACAGAGAAAAATCCCCAAGAATTCCCCATCAGTGCTTCGCTCACAGCACCCTCCCAGCTCCCAGTGCCACCCATCTCACCGGCACAAAGAGGACACAGCCCACCAGTGTCCCTGTCAAGGCTGACTTGACCACCTCGGCATAGCAGCGGTTGCCCTCGCGTGAGCCCTTGATGAGGGCGGTGATGTAGAAGGTGAGCTCGGTGATGGAGCCGAACGTGGCGTTCACCACCGCCCCCACCGCGAAGTTGCTCTGGGCAGAGATGCTGGAGGAGGAGGAAGAGGGTGTCAGCAGGGCTGGAGTGTCCCCATCTTGCCACCAAGCGTCCCCCGGCACCGCTCACCTGGCGATGGCCATCCCGATGTAGTAGGACAGGGGCATGATGGAGAGCAGGGCCAAGGTGAACTTGACCGCGGAGCCGGTCAGGTGGTTGGAGCTGTCCACGTAGCCCAACACCAGCGTCACCAGCACCAGTGGCAGCAGGTCTGGGGTGGCCGGTCAAGGACACAACAGGGCTGGGGTGGAATTTGGGGTGAGCCCCCCACCCTTCCCACTGCAGCCCCAGAAGGATACTGACAGCGAAGACGTTGATGCCATCCACGGTGTATTTGTAGTAGTAGGGGTTGGCAGCGTGGTAGCAGCAGAGAATCACCTCCCCCTCCAGCGGGGCCTCCGTCTGCAGAGAGACACGAGGTCACCCTCCCATCCCAAAATCTCCCCTGGAGCAAGGTGTGGGACCCTCCCCCTGCCCAGAGTCACCCACCATCCTCAGGCGCCGGATGAGCACCCGCTCCGGGGGCAGCAGCAGGACGCGGGAGGTGGCGCGGGCGCTCAGCTTGGCCACGGGGATGAGGACAATGAGGAGCCACGCGGTGACGCACACGAGCCCGTGGGCCAGCGCCAGCACCGGGTAGCCCAGGCACAGCCACGCCGCGGTGCCGGCACAGTGCTGTGAATGGGAGGTCACCTTGAGGGATGGAACCCCAAAACAGCCACCCCAGGGGAGGGGAGGCACCCGTGGGCACCATCCCCACCACGCTGGGGGCTCCAGGGGTGACGGTGCCGTGTCCGGTGCGGGGCTCACCCAGTATCCAGTGCCCGCCCAGCACTGTGGGCGCCAGCGGTGCGGTGTGGGACCCCCGAGCAGGGCTGAGCTCTCCCCTGCGCCAGCCTCACACACCTGGTGGGATTTGGGCACCTGCAGAGAGGGGGGATGTTAGGGTGGGCAGAGGACACCCCAAGCACCCCTCAGAGGGGTCCTGGTGCACCCTTACCTCCACTTTCTGGATCACTTTGCCAAAGGGCCAGAGGAAATACCCGGCCAGGTCCCAGCAGAGCCGTCCTGAGGGGATACAACCATCACAGTCCCTTCCAGCTACAGGGACATTCCATGGAGAAGGGACCCTGGAGACCCCAACGCCCATCAGGGCTGTTTTGAGCTCATCCAGCCCTCACGTGAGGGGTCCCAAATTTGGGACTCACCATAAGGAGCCCCCATGACGGTGACGAACATCACAGCAGCCACGAGGACATAGAGGAGCGAGAGCCACCAGCCAAAGAGCAGCAGGTAAAGGACGTTCCCACACGTCAGCGTGGATCCTGCGGGAGGGAAGGCACCAGGTGGGACCATTGTCACCTGCAGCTGCCCCAATCCACACTGCCACCACCCAGGGCTGTCCCCAAGGCCACCCACCTCCAGGGCCTCGGATGACATTGAGGTCGGAGTAGAGCTCCTTGACGATCTCCGATCGGTCCTCCCAGGGCCGCGCTGTCACGTGGCTCTTCCATTTCTTGAAGCCAAACTGCAGAGAGAGGGGTTTTCTTGGGATGAGGGAAGGAGAAGAAAAAGAAAGCCCATCACAACCCTCCAGGAGCACCCGTGGGTGCCCCCACCCACCTTGTAGTTGTTGGAGAGCTTGTTGGCCTCTACAGCGTTCTCAGCCGTCAGGGTGGTTTTCACCACGCAGCTCTCACACACCTCCTCCGAGTGCTGCTGGCAGCAGGACAGGGTGCACACGGCTGTGGGTGACACGCAGCGTCACAGTGGGTGGGGAACCCTCCCAGAGCCCCGTGCCCAGCCCATCCCACAGCCAACCTACCTGGCGGGACGCGGGAACGGTGCAGGTGGCAGCCCAGGTCCCCCAGGTCACCCTGCACGTTGTTGATGGCGGCGCAGTGCCGGTCGCAGAGGGAGCCCCGGCGGGCGCCGTCGCTGTCAGCCCGGCAATCCGGGACCTTGGGGACATCTGCGGGAGCTGCCGGAGTCACGCGGGGGCCATATCCCCACATCCTGCCCGGGCTCAGCAGCACAGCACAGCACAGTGCTGCTGAGCTGGGGTGTCACCTTGGTCCCCAAACCCCGCAGGGGGGACACAGAGCTCCCACGGTGGCACCCTGGGGACGCTCGGGAGGGGGAACCCCACCAGTGCCCAGGACATGGGCGGAAAATTCCGCTCGGTGCCCGGTGTGTGGGTCGGGAGGGTGACCCCCTCTGGTGCCCGTCCCGCCCGACCCCAG
>VZRN01005546.1:56032-66278 GCA_013397935.1 Dasyornis broadbenti
GCGGCGGTAGCAGCAGCACCAGCTCCACGACTGGGGGTCCCACTCCGGCCCGGCCCGCCGGAATTTAACGGGCGGGGCCGGACATGCGTGCCCCCGGGAGCCGCCCCCATCCCACCGGGAGGGGCTGGGATGCACCTGGTAACGGTGCGCGGGGCGGGAGGGGCGGGAATACACGTGGGCGGGGATAAGGATACGCGGGGACCGGGTTGCGCGGGGACCCCGGTGCGCGGTGTTCCGGGGTGCACAGGACCGGGGATGAGCAGAGATTGGGGTGCGCGGGGAGCAGGGTGCACAGGGGTGTGGGGTGCACGGGAATGGGGAGTGTGGTATTTCGGGGTGCACAGGGGTGGGGATGGACAGGAACCAGGGTGTGCCGTGTATCGGGGTGCATTGGGATGTGGGGTGCAGAGTTAGGGCCTGCAGGAACAGGGGTGTGCGATATTTTGGGGTACACGGGGAGCAGGGGCTGTGGTGCAGCCGTGTGGGCAGGGATGGATGGGGTGCACAATGAATTGGGGTGCGCAGGGTGCCAGGGGCACAAGGACTGGGGTACACAAGAATCGAGGGTGCCTGGGTGTTCAAGGTGTACTGGGGCACGCAGGGCTCTGTACTGGGAGCGGGGTGCACAGGGACTGGGGGTGTGATCTATTGGGGTGCACAGGGAGCAGAGTAGTGCCACGGATTGGGGTGCACAGGGGTGTGTGAATTATTGGGGTGCACAGGGACTGGGGTGTGTGATGTATTGGGGTGCACAGGGACTGGTGGGTGATGTATTGGGGTGTGTGAATTATTGGGGTGCACAGGGACTGGTGGGTGATGTATTGGGGTGCACAGGGAGTGGGGTGTGTGAATTATTGGGGTGCACAGTGTATTGGGGTAGGTGATGTATTGGGGTGTGTGAACTATTGGGGTGCACAGTGTATTGGGGTAGGTGATGTATTGGGGTGTGTGAACTATTGGGGTGCACAGTGTATTGGGGTGCACAAGGACCTGAGGCTGTGTGGGAAGAGGCTGTGCACGATCCCGGAGCACAGGGGGCACGGAGTTCCAGGGACTCCAAACGTGCACAGGATCCTGGGGCTGCAGAGCCCGGGGCACCCAAGGGTGCCCTGCAGGATGGGGTGTTCCTGAGAACCCCCACTTTTTGGTGAAAGAAGAGATTTCTGCACTTGAGACTAAGAGAGTCCATGGGGCTGTGCTGCCCTTGAGGGGAGAGTTTTGGGGTAAAACTCGGCTGAATCTGGTTCTCTTTGGTACATGAATGGATTTAGTGAGGCTGAAGCCCCCCAAAAATACACAAAGCATTTGATAAAATAAACTCTTTTAATACAAGAACCAAATGAGCCATTTTGTAATCAGTTCCTCGGAAAAACCCAGGTCCCCCAGGGAATAGAGACAGTCGCCAAAACCAATCAGTTCACACCAAAAACCACCAAAATTCCAAAAATTCCTCTTTCCCTCCCATCAGTAAAAACTACAGTACAATGATTCCATGTGTTTATGGTTCTATATACACTCCTAAAATACTCATTTACCAGAATTTACAACAAATTCTCCCCCCACCCCTTGGAGAAACTTGACAGATACTGATTGATCCCTTGTTTGAAACAATTCCAAGTGCTTTTCCCCCCAAAAGGTACATCCCCAAAAGCCCGTGGGTGTGTAGGGCCTGCATAAAGCTCCCAAAATAGGCGGTGATCAGTGAAAAAAGCTGAAAGAAAATGAAATTCCAAAGCAAAGGCAGGTGAGAGTTGGTGGCAGTGAAGGGACCCAGGGAGCTCAGAGCTCACAAGGCCCCCAAAGGGGAGAGGCCAGGCTGGTACAAAACAATGACATTAAAAATTGAAAATTTAAATAAAATTCTTATTTGCTGAACTCAGCAACTCAAACATGGTTTGGTCTTTCCTTTTCAGCTGCAGGAACATCTCATGAGGTCAGAAAACACAATTACACCAAAAATCAGGGGTAAAATTAATGGGTTTTTATCATGCAGAATAAAATGAAGCAAAACTGAATCTAAGCTTCCAGACTTGGAATTCCTTGGATCCTGAGGTTCTCCAGGTTGATTCATCCTCCTGTGTGCTGGATCACTCAGCCTTGGGGAGCTGTTCCAGCTGCACCCTCGAAGGTTTGGTTTGGTTTAGTTTAGTCTGAGGTCAGTTAAGCTCAGTTTAAACAGGACTGGTTCAGGTGAGGAGAGTTCGTCCATGGGAACATTTCCACAGTGAAGTACTCTAAATAATGCCTTGGAAAAATCCACACAGGAATTACAGACACTTCCTCCCTCTGTCCAGAGCTGAAATTCTCCTGGTTTGTACAAATCCACGTTTAAGTCCAAGTTCATCCCACAGAGCAGTGATGTCCTCTGGAGCCGTGTCCTGCTATTCCCCAAAGATCCACAGGATGTTGACTCCTGATAAACCCAGATTTACACGCCTGCAGGACCCAAAGGGATCAGAATTAGCCAGTTTTATTTTAAAGCTGCTGTTAATTCGATTTTAACAGCATTAATTATCACCCTGCTGTGGTGGTTTCAACCTGACACCATTCCCACCTCATTCCCATGGGATACCTACCCCAACATCCCAGATTCCTTCGTCTTTATGATGTACAGGAACATCAGCAAGGTGTGGAACATGTTGTTCCTGCCCTGGAGCCACAGGAAGAGACAAGGATTTAGAGATCAAGAAAATGTAAAAATCACAGAATTTTGTTACTTTGGAAGTTTCCCCTCAGAATTCACACCGGCCTTAAGGGGTGACATCAGTGACAGGGATTGTGATTTGGGGTTTTACAATACACTGGCAGGAAATTAAGAAGAAAAAGCTCCAAATTAGGAAGTTCTGTCTCCTAAACAGATCCTACAGGTGGTATTCAGCAGCAGAGTAAGGACAGAGTTGTGGGCAAAGACCAAGCTGCACCAGCCATTGCGCCAATGGACAAAACATGGGTCTAGGATTTAAAAAGACCCCAAATGAGCCCTGGGAACGATTCCTGAGAGCAGGAGGAGAACAAACCCCGGTACCTTGGGCAAGCTGTAGACGTGGCACTCGTAGATCAGCTCGTAGTGGGGTGGGTTGATGCTGCTCTGGTAGATGCAGAACACGTTTTCATTCGAAGTGTCTGAATCGAAAATTGAAAAAAAAAAAAATAAAACATTTCAGAGGTGCTGATTTCAGAGGTGCTGCCGTGATCCCAGAGGACAAGAGCAGCCCCAGGGCAGCAGCAGTACCTGGTTTATCTGGAGTCTGGATGAAGTGCTGGGAAGTGAAGGTTTTGCCGTCGGGATACTTGGGGTGAGGCGGGAGCCTGGAGTCCAGGTAAGTGCAGAACACGTGCATAAGGATCTGGGTGAACACAACCAAATCTCACTGGAATGGCCCCAAACCCCAGCAGATTCCACACCCTGATCCCAGGAGCTAATCCCAGTCTGTGGCTACACCACTGGTTTAACCCCAGGCTTAGGAGCAGCTTCGTGCCTCAATCACCAATTTCAGAATTTCAGGGTTTGGCTGAGACGGGCAGAGGAGCTCAAACAACAGCTCTACCCACACCACACCCAGCAAGGAAACTTCTCCCTTTCCCTCATAAAAATCACTGGGAAAAGTCTGGAATTTAGGAGTGCTACAATTGTGAAATAAAGTCCTGGGAAGAGGATCCAGAAAACCAGGGGCAGCCTGAGGGTTGTTTTAACCCTTCCTGGAGAGCTCTCAATATTTTATGAGGGCAACATCACCAAATCATCTGTGATCCAGAGCTTTCTGTGCTCCTTATACCCATTCTCTGTTTCACAGAGAAAACAAAAGATTTTCTGGAAAAAAAAATGCCACAAATCTTTAAAAATCTGGGGATGCACATTGGAAATCTCAGCATTGTATTACCTACAATTAACAAAAATGTGGAATTGTCTATTTGGTTGTTGTTTTTTTTTTTTTTTTCAGTAATTGCCTAAATTAATGTCAAACTTCTTTATTTGCACTTTTGAGCTGTTCCTGCTGTTTATCAGGACACTCAGAGCTGCTCCATGGCTGGACACTTCCAAATATTTAACCAGAACCCCCAACAGAAAATCAAATCCTATCCCAAGATCGATTTTCTACTTCCAGCGATGGAATCTCTTCACTTATCCATCAGCAAAGCTCTGATGTCCCCACGTTCTTTAAAGCCCTCCTGGCTGCTCCATCCAAACCCTATCCCAAAATCCAACCAGCCTCAAGCCCTGAGATCCAGGTGTCCATGGAAACTCACCGAGGAGTCGGTGGGAAGGTCAGTGTCCCATTTCCGGCCCTTGAAATCCCCGCCTCCGTTCCATCGGAAGGAGCTCATGCATCCTCCCTGGGAAAGCTCTGGAAGCAACAACAGTAATTCACTTCCTGGGGGCTGGAAGCGCATTGAACACAGCGGGGTTCGTGTGTGCAAAAAAGGGAAGATTCAGCTCATGAGAGGCTGGGGAAGATATTGATAAAAGGGGGTAAAAATACAGGTTTCTTTTTGTTAATGAAGGGATTCAGTTCTTTTGAATCAGAAGGAAATCATGGAATGGTTTGGGCTGGAAGGAGACTGAAGGATCATCCAGTTCTGATCTCCTGCTGTGACAGGAACACCTCCCACTATCCCAGGCTGCTCCAAGCTCATCCAGCCTGGCCTTGAGCACTGCCAGGAATCCAGGGGCAGCCACAGCTGCTCTGGAAAAACCACCAAGCTCACAGCAACACCACCTACCTCTGATCCTTTCCACCAGATATTCCTGGTTCGGGGTGAGGTCCAAGTAGGGCACCAGAGCGTTCAGGGTGGGGATGAGAGGGGCTTTCACCAGGGCCGCCTGCTTGAGGCTGCTGATGCTGGCTTCTGCAACACAGGCGGCCTCAGCAGGGAGCACGGCCAGCTCCCTGCCGAGCTCTGCGAACATCTGACAGCCCACCCCACCCCAAAGAGCAGCCCAGCCACGGCAAAGGAGCAGAAAACTCCTCGGCATCAAAGCTACGAGGCAACGACGGGAATTTAAGAGCGGAAAAGGGAGGGATACAAAGTGGGGAGCACAGCAACACCCACGGGTTTTTTTATGGGCTCTGCAACATGTAGCTCTTGAGGAAACACTTCCAGAAACAGCCCTAAAGGGGATTTAATTCAAAGCCACCACATCAAATCCACTTCTCAGTTAATTTGAAGCGACAAGAGAAAAAGCTCTTTCAGAATCCTAACCTGGTATGAAAAGCAGAGGTTCAGATCGTCTAAATTTTTTAAAAGTTCAACAGAATTTTTAAAAAAACTTAGTTATTTCAGGAATGGGGTGATTTGAAGGAAGAATTTGGAAAAGCACAGAGCAGTGGAGGCAAAGGTTTTTGTGAAACACAGAATTTACAGCACATCTGTCTTTGAAATGTTTTCTGATTAATAAGAAATAACTGATGATACTTGGAGCTGTAAAATTAAATTTAGGGAAAGGAGGAGAAAAAAAAAAAAAAAAAAAAAAAAAGAGATTGGAGTATTTTGCCTAAGTGTCCTTGTGCCAGTATTGGTATTTCCAGAAGTGTTACAGAAAACTGTCCCAGCTGAATGAACGCAGGAGGTGGAACAAAGACCACACCAAAACAGACCAGAAATGGGACAAAAATATTCCCCACAGCTAATTTATCTGACACCCATTCCAAGGGAATTCCCAGGCTGCTGCCTCATCCCACCTCCAATCTGCAATTCCGGGCAGCCCATCCTCCTCAGCTGAGTGCTCACGGATTCCATCTCTTCCACCAGCGGCACCAGAATGGTGTCATTGATCCACTAGGAAAGGAAAGGGGGGAAATCCAAGCTCAGAAGCAACGAGAATCTTAAATAAACGCCTCATCTTACACCCTACAATCATCCCCCACCACAAGCACAAAGCAGTTTAACAGAGACTCTGGAGCCAGTCGAAGAGGATGATAATTTAATTATCAAGTCAAACAAAGTTCAGGTGACCCTTTAATGCCTTCTGAAAAGGCAGAAAATTCAATGTAGAGGAGTTGGGGAAACAAATCTGAATCAGGTAAAGCTTTCCTGGACAATGAGGAAAGGGAATTATGAACCACAATTTGATGGATCCACTCCCTTTCCTATTTGTTTCAGGAATCAGGGAGATGATAAATTCGTGGGATTTGTACGTGACAGATTATCCCAACCCTCAGACAGGCACTGCAATCCTTCCCATCTCAGGCACAGGGGACACAGAGGAACTTCCCCACTCCACCCCACTTGGAATTCCTTAGGGATGCACTCACATTCCTGAATTTCGCTGTCCAGGAATCCATGTGATCCAGGAGCTGTCGGTTCATTGTCACCCGTGCCCAAACCTACGGCAAGGTTAATTAAATTAATTAAATCCATGAGAGTCTCACAGCACACCCAGAGCATGCCGGGTCTGTAACAATTCCTGCTGCTTGCAAAAGAAGGGAGTTGGTTAAAAGCTGGAGGGACTTTTCTCCCCCACATTCCAGACACAGCTCAAATCCCAGCCTTTCCACAAAACTACATCTTAATTGCCCATTTCTCCCTCTTGACCTCTTTTTCTGTGGAATTTACCTCTTCCGCAGCCTGTTTTGAGCTCAGATCAGCTTCATCCTTGTGGGCAGAAGGAGCCTGGGACCTGCACGCCAGCTGATACTGGAACTTCCTCAGGATCTGTGCGTGGTCCGCCATGGACCGGCTGTAGTTCCAAAAAGTTGGGCTGCTGGAAGGAGAGCTGGAATCTGAGCTTCCTGAAAAGGTGAATTCGTTAAAAAGTGATGTTCAGTTAGTGCCAAGTAATTCTGGAAGCAGCAGCACAGGGACAGTGGGTGAGTGTGAGTGAATTCACGGAAGGAAAACCAGTGCCCTTATCTCGATTGTCCCTCCCTTATCTTGATTATCCCTACCCAGGGCAAAAACTGCCTGGAGGGAAATCACCTCCTGTATCCTTATCCTGATTGTCCCTGTCCAGGACAAAAACTGCCTGGATTCACCCCCTTTATCTGCAACCACCTCCACAAAATCCCTCTCCTATCAAGGTGATTACCTTATCTCAGTCCATTGCAGCCAAAACTGCTGCAGAGAGAATCCATCAGCATTCCCACACTTTGATCCTACTGGGAGGAAAACTGCCTGAAGGAGAATCAGGGGCGTTCTAGCTCACACCCCAGTTCCTCAGGAGGAGCAGCTGCCCTTGCCAAGCTCGCAGGTGATTCCCCATAAATGGCCTTTTTACTGGTGCTTCTCTCATCCACAAAAGCCAGTTTTGAATAAAACAAACACCTTTTCACTCCCAAGCTTTTCCCACCAAACGTACCTAACTGGACTCGGTGCTGCTTCTCCTCCTCGTTCCTCAGGAAGGTGTCCAGGGATTTGACATCTGTTATGCAGTCGTCTTTGTAGGTGGAGTTGTTGTACAGAATGGGGGAGAATCGGTAGTGAGATCTGATCCCACCGCTGTCCACCGGTCCCACAGTCATGGGATACGGAGATCCATTGGGAGAGTGGCTGAAGCTGGAAACCTTGGGTGAAAACAAATAATTTTAATTTTTTTTTTGTTTTGTTTTAAATTTAGTTTGCAAGGCTCAAGCTGTGCCCTTAGGATGTGCCCTGCTCATTACCTTGCTGTAGCTGCTGCTGGGGGAGTAAGTCACAGAGGTGCTGTGAGAGGGGCTGGCCCCTGCCAGAGCCTGCAGCTGGGGGCTGTATCCACTCAAGCAGCTCCCCGAGAACTTGGGGCTGGCGCTGGGGGAGCGGGAGGGGCTGTAGCTCAGCACACACTGGCCCTGGATGGGCGGGGAAGGCGTCAGGGACAGGACTCTCTTGGCTGCTGGCTCCCGGGGAGGGGTGATCTGGACAGCTGAAACAGAAGAGCAAACAGGGCTGGAAGAGTGGGTGCAGCAGCCCCAAATCCCCCTCCTTTGAACACGCACAGAACACACACGCTGTGCTTTTAAGGCAATTTTATAGATGCTGAAAGGGACACTGAGAACCTGGTCCCTGCAGGAGTCAGATAAAACTGAGAGCTGTGACCCCAGCTTGGAATAAATCCCACAGCTTCTGGCATTCCATAACCTGGGGGGCTTCCCTAATATCCCATCAGCTCCTCCACCTGCCCACTGCACTCATCTTTCTGTCTTAATTACCTAAACCACAATTTCCACCTCAACACGAGGAACAACACCGAGTCCAACCCCTGGCCCCACACAGGACAACCCCGAACCCCCAGCTCAGTTTGCAGCTCATGTCAGAGAGGAGATCATTCAGAATGAAGAATCCTGCACTGGAAAAACAACAAAAAAAAACCCGAAAAGATGAAGAAGAGGGGTTGGTTCCCCACCTGCCTTGCGCAGCCAGCCCATGACCTGCTGGCTGGGACTCGTGACCAAGCTGGTTGGTGCTGCTGTGTAGGTGAAGTACCTCCAGAAATCAAACAAGGCATTGAGGCTGAACAGGGCCGCCAGGGCAAATTCTGTGAGAGAAACACAAGTTTCTGTCATGCTTTGAGCATAAATTACAATACTTGCAAAATCAGGCAATGTCCATTAAAAAAAAGGTGATTATTAGTGCTGCCAATGTGGGTGGGGGAGTATTTAAGATTTCTCCACTTTCTTGGGCAAGAATCACTGGAGATAATTTTCCCTGCTGTTGAAATGATTTTATACATTTTAAAATTTATTTTTTAAAAATGGAATGGTAATTTTCCAAAAAGGAAATCTCGTGATTCTATGATTCTTGCTCCTTTCCATCCTGTTTGATACAGCTTAGAATCTTCTCCTCTGAAACAAACTTGAATTGTTGTAAAATGCCACCCACAGCCAGAGCACAACACAGCAGGAAAATAAATCTAAGGCTCTCTAAAGCCTTAGTCCACACATTAAAAAGATTTCACGTATTAAATAAGTTCTTCACACCCTTTCACGATAGAGAAAAAGCTTTTAACACTCCTTATCTGCCACTAAAAGGGGTGAAATTCCAGCAGTTTCAATCAAGGGAGATCACAGAATGCAAAATTTTGATTTGAATCTCAAACAGAAGAAATAAAAAGCTGCCTTAAAAACGACCTCCTAGCAAGAAAAAGGAATAAAAAAGAATCCTGAAATTTGATTTAAATGCTGCAACGACTCACCAATGTACCAGAGTGGAAAGCAGGTGATGTTGTAATATGTGCTTATGAGTTTCCCAGTCCTGAAAAGCAAAACAAGAAGGAAGAATTGAGCAAAAGTTCCGTTTCTGGGGAAATATTTAGGGCTCCACATAGTGGAATCTTTGCTGGTTTGAATCAGATGGAACAACTGACTTACATTTCAGTGTAGATTATGCCTGCTACAGATATATTGAGGAGTCCCCAGGCCAGCACCACCTTCCTGGTCTCAGCCTGCTTCCTCATCTTCACAGCCAGGTCGATGAGGGAAGTGTCTGGACTCTTATTTGGTGTCATTGTCTGTGACAGCAGAGGGAAAAGGCAAAATCTGTGAACTTTAACTCAGCAGCAAGATTCTCAGCCGGGTTACTGAGGAACAGTGTGCATCTTGTCCCTCATTTTTGAATAATAATATCCTTCAAAAGAAAGAGGGAAGGTTCCTGCCTCTTCCAGGCACAGGAAAAAAAAAAAACAAAACCAGTGTTTTTATTGGAAGCTCTCACTTATTCAATAAGTAAAAAGACATTTTCTGTCAAATAAGATCCACAGAATTTATTTTCTAGTTTATGCCCAGTAACACTTTATGTGAAGGAGATAACCCTGCCACAGGCCGGCAGCCCCCACATCTCCAACCAAACCTCAATTCCTTCCCCAAACCTCACCTCACCTCACCTCTCCTTCTCCTCAAACTTCACCTTTTCCCCCAGCCCAAACCTCTCCCGTTCCTCACCACAAACCTCGTCGATCCTCCTCAAACTCCTCCGATTTAACCCAAATTTAACCTCTCCCGCTTCCCAAACCTCCCCTCTCCCCTCCCCTCTGCTCCTCCCACTCCCCAACACTCACTCCTCTCCCTCCTCAAATTTCATCTCCCAAACCTCACCGTCCTCCTCCCCAAACCTCTCCGATCCCTGTCCCCCAGATTTCCCCTCATGTCTCCCCAGATCTGTCCGGCTCCCACCTCACACCGGGCACTTTTTCCCCTTTTCCCGTCGGGAATCTCCGCTCCGCTCACGCCGCTACGGACTCGCGCTTTCTGCGCCTGCGCGGGCGCTCGCGCCGCGTCACCGGCCGCGCCGGGGGGGCGGGGCCAAGTGGGCGGGGCGGGGTCAAGGGGGGGCG
>VZRN01005556.1:2056-14256 GCA_013397935.1 Dasyornis broadbenti
TTTTTGCGATTCTTTGGGGATTTTTGTAGCATTTTTTGGGAATTTTTCTTACCTTTTGTGGATTTTTTGGGGTTTTTTTAAATTATTTTTTGGGAATTTTTAAAAAGATTTTTTACCGGGATTTCCTGGGATCAGGGAAGGATTTTTTTGGGAAATATTTGGGAAACAAGGATTTTCTGCAATGAGGGAAAACAAGTTTGGGAATTTGTTGTTTTTTTTTTTTTCCTTTGAGGAATTTTTAATTTTTTTTTTTAATTTTAAAGTCTTTTGGGGGGGGGAGGATTTTTTTTTTTTTGCGATTTTTGTCCTGTTTTTTGTACAATTTTTAGAGGTTTTTTGGGTTTCTTAGGGCATTTGTATTGGATTTTTTGGGAATTTTTAAATTTTTTTTTATATTTTGGGGGTGGTTTTTTTTATATTTTGGGAATTTTTTGAAATATTTTTCACCATGATTTTCAGTCCAGACTTTTTCTGGCAGGGCAGGGTAGTCCTTTTCAGGGGGTTCGCTCAGGGAAGGAGATGTTTGGGATGGGCAGGGATAGTCTGGCAAATTCATGGCTGCATAAATTCTCAAGGAAACAGCAAGGAGTCAAAATAATGAATTCTGCTCCTGCCCAGACAAGCTGCTGGTAGTGCTTGCATCGACATGTCCGAGTTTCCTTGTTCCGCCTTAACTACATGTTCTGATAACCGAGATAATGAGGTACAAGGCAAAGAAATCTGGTCCTGTTCCAGCACGCTTGAAGGTATAAAACACAGAAAGAATAATTAACAAATGCACTGTGAAAACTGAAGAATAAATTCGATCTCATCATATGTGGTCTGTAACCTTCCACCTTGAAATAAGCCCCTGGATGACAGCAGTGCTGATTCCACTTTCGTTTGACAGTGAAATGATTCAGGATCCTGCTGCTGCTCTTTCCCTTTTCTCAGTAAGTGTTCGCCTGAGAGGCTTTTTCAGTACTAATATCAGTAGACAACACATACCTGTGTGCACTATGCATGTATGCAATGCAGAGTAGAAAATGTGTGTTATCCATTCTTTAGAGAATCCAATGAGTGTTCAAAACTTAATGCAGCAATATTGGTGGGGTCTGATAATTCTGAATGATCTGTTTCCTCGCAAGCTACTTCCTTTCTTCAGGCAAGAGATTTCACTAGAGAATTGCAGATGTCCTTTCCAGCTGATGGGATTCAGTGTTTCTCTAACACTTTTCCCACCATTCTTTCCCTTTGTCCCTCTCATAAGCATAACAAGCAAGACTCAATCATATCTGTTATTGGTTTGTTCCATGATGATAATTTTCTTCAAGATAACAGTTTGGTTGAATTTTAATGTAGATTTAGAGATGTTGCAGGCAAGGATGTGGATGTGTACATAGAAATCGTTTCTTAGCTGTTGTACTCACTGGATAGCAAAAAGCAATGATACTCTCACTGCCCCAGTACGTCTTTGTTGGTCAGATGGAGAAAGGTCAGCCTCCAGCTCATGTGGAGAGAAAGATTCCTATTTTCTTCACTGTTTTATCTTAAAATTTTATAGATCTTCAAGCCAGTGAATTTTCTCTGGCATCCTTCAGCTATCAGTTGTTACAGTCTCAAAAATCTTACCTCCCTAGGTGCAGTGCTTCACATTTCCCATGGCTGAATTTTATGAAGTTCCTCTCAGTCCATTTCTGGCATCTAGTCAAGGTCAACTTACCACAGTGTTGTACCAACAAATCCTTCCAGCTGTGTATCATCTGTAAACTTGCCGTGGCTACACCCTATCTGATAATGGAGATTATTCATGAAGATGTTAAATTGTGCTCACCTTGGTATCAAGTACAACACTGCTGACTGGTACCTGGCTTGCAGCTGGACTTCATGCCACTGCTCACAATGTTAGAAGCCTGGTCATTATGATAGTTTTCACTCCACCGGACTGTCCGCTGGCCATGGTGCTTCCTCAGTTCATCAGTGGAGACGTCGTGGGACATAGTACTGAAATCCACCCTGAAGGCAAAAACAATATCCACCTCACTTCCCTCATCTACCAAGGCAGTCACTTCCTCACAGAAGTCAATCAGTTGCAAGAGGCATGATTTTCCCCTTTGTAAATCCATACTGGCTGCTCCTTAAATGTGCAGAAGCATTTGTATCTCTAATATATAATGACTGTCTAAATCACCTGGAATGTAGGAGAGATTTGCTGTTCATTCCTGTGCTGGGGGAAGAGACACTGCTCCATGTCAGAGGAGCCTCCAGCCTGCAATCCACACCTGTCACCACCCAGCTGGCAATCCATCAGACCATGAGGACTGACAGATTAGTTCTGATCTTCAAAAGCACAAATGAAGATAAACTGCATAGCTATGAGAATTAGGCAGACCTGAATGCTTTATGACTAATGCTGATAAAATAACTAAATTAAAGAATCTAAGTGATTCTGATTAAATGAGTCTGATTAAAGAAAACAGAGGCCAACAAAGTATAATAAAAATGTGGCAAGCTCTTTATTGTATATTGACAAGTCGTGTTAGAAAAATAAAAGCTTTTGAGATGGGGTGCTCAAATTCTGAAATGCTGAATAAATTCACACCGTTGTCAAGAAAGGAAGTTACTTATTATCAATTTAATTAAGCTTTAACCACTAACAGATAAAAATTAATGACTCACAATTAATTAACATGAAAATTATCTGATGCTAGTGCTACTTACTGAATGGAACAGTGTGGAAAAGAGGAGACATGCTTTTTATCCTTGGAGTCTCTAGGTTTCCATCTAAGTCTGTTATTCCATCAGAAGATCCCAGAATGAATAATAGCAACAGCAGAAGCATTATTAATAGAATCATAGAATTACAGAATGACTTGTGTTGGAAGGGACCTTAAGGATCATCCAGTTCCAACCCCCCTGCCATGGGTGGGGACACCTGCTAGACCAGGTTGCTACAAGCCCTGGTCAATCTGGCCCTGGACACTTCCAGGGGTGGCGCAGCCACACCTTCTCTGGGCAACATGTGCCAGGGCCTCACCACCTTCACAATAAAGAATTTCTGCTTAATATCCTGTCTAACCCTGCCCTCTGGCAGTTTAAAACCATTTGTTCTTTAGACCCTCTTTCTTTGTCTTTGTCTTGAGCCTTCAGCAGTGCCCCAGGTGCAGCTGCAGCACACCGTTGAAGTGCATATCCACATAGTAAGCGAACTCTTTGGGCATGATGTGCAACCACTGGTTGGGAGGCACATTGTCATAGTAATGATGGGGCAGGGAATGGCCATCTGGATGCAAAGAGAAGGGCCAGAATCCGTAGAGTGTAATGTATTGGCATAACTCTAGGGCAGCATTCACTAGCATGAAACCTGAGGAGAGGCGATGGGTGTAAAAACCATGATCATGCCAGTACTTGCTTAGTGCACTCAGGTACTGAGGGTGGAAGAAGACTACACGTGACTGGGAACCAGAGTCCTGTAAGGCATAGAGTGCTCGGTAAGAAGCCTCACTATTGCCAGGGAAGGAGAAAGCTGGGATGAGAAACCAAGTCTTTCCATAGGAAGCTGCTGCCTTCACAAAAGGCAGACGTCGACCATTCAGACCACGAAACCTGTGAGGCAAGAGATGTGGGACCATCACCCTGTGCCAACACCATCTTCTTTCCCTCCTGCCCTCCTTATGTTATTCTGCCCCAAAGAAGTGAAATACAAGTTTTATTCTTCACCTCCATCTTTCCTTACTCTGTGCCTTCTGGGTGATCTGAGTTCCAGATCCTCAGGTGCACCTAACACAGACCAGAGGAGCTGCTTCAAAATATCCAGAAGGTTTGCTAGTGAGCAGTTGGTTAAAAGGCTGTGAAGACGTCTTCAAATTTAAAACCTTTGTGGCCCACAGCTAAAAAGTCATGGAGAATGATGTCCCATACTGGTGGAACAGAGGGCTGGGAGACAGTGGATGCCATCTGCCTTTAGAGATCTACTACACACACACATCTACATCTGAGCTGGTTGTCTAAATGTCTTTCATAGTCACTGGAAGGAAAGTATAGCTGGATCACATCTGATCTGCCTCATTTTAGATGTCTGCTATAGGACAAGGAGTACCTATTTTCTCCACTGAACATAAAGAGCATTTATGCAGCTAGGGGCAGAAAGAGATTGAATAGTTTCCATCAGAGCTCCTCCTGACAGCAGCAGTTGCGAGGCCCTCTGCTTGTCTTTATACCACCCTATAGAGGATCAGCTCACTGGAATGACTGGAAAGTCTATTAATGTCTAGTAGTAAGATAAAATAATCAACAGCAACTAAGTTTTGATCAAACTCTGCTCCAAACAACTCCAGGTCTTGCAGTATTCCTTTTTTGTGTACCTCTGCACAGAGGGGATAATCTCATGTCAGTAGATGTCTACAGCTTTTTTTGGACAGGCCTTGCAGGTAGGACCCAGAGCAGAGTTAAAAGAGATTGCCTCTTCAGGAACACAGTATACAGGAGAAAGTAAGTCAGAAATCCTTTCCTCTGTTTTTATTACCACATCTATTACCTTATCTGAAGGATACTGGGATTCACAGTGACAATGCTTGACTTTCTGCCCACATCATCAGGAAAGTCCATAGAAGGCAGGTTAAACCTGATTGAGGTGATAAGCAAAGGAAGAAAATGATAAAGAATGCTACATGATATCCTGATATCTTAGCCATCCCTCTGATACTACCCACCATTTCCCCAGCCTCTCACCTCAAAACCTTTCCTCTGTCTCTTTTTTATCTACCTTCACCCTATTCTCATGAAAGCCCCCTCCTCCAGCTGGTCTCTCCTGGACAGGCTGGCAGCAATTACCTTATTACAAACTGGTTCTCATCAATTTTAGAGCCGCAGCTACTGTTCCTGAGGATTCCTCCATTTCCCACTACAGCACAGGTTTTGTAGAGAGGTTCCTGAAAGGGGGATTTCTATAAAGAACATAATGCAAAAATTCACTCATCCTTAGAGAATTACAGTAAAGACCTACCACATATCCTCCAACTGGACACACTTGGAGGATGTATGAGAGACAAGCACGCAGACTGTGAGTTGTATTCCCACCAAAGAGCACTCCTACCTCTGGCAGGATCTCCAGCAAGCCACTGCTTACTTTCAAGCTCTTGGAGCGATTGGCATCATAGACCAGCTTGGACCCCAAGGGTGTGTTTTCTTGTGTCACAGCTAGCCAGGCTGAGGCATTGCAGCAATGCCCCAGCTCTGCCCTGTAAGGGGGAGAGAGCAGAAGAAAGTGAGCAGAGGTCTGGAGGCAAAATGAAGGGGGACAGTCACAGGATAAAAAAAGGAGAGAGGATTGAGAATGAGAACAACGGGCTAGGCAAACAGAAGCAGGCATTGAGGATTAGGTGAGCAAGTATCACAGTGTAAAGTGAAAGGAAGTTTGGGAAGGCACAAGGAACACAAGGGAGTGTGTTGTGTGTTGCACAAGGGAGTGTGTTGCATCAAGTCAGAACAACTTCTGCTAGGTGTCTTCTGTTCATCCTTCTCCACATATCCTTCATTTTCTTCTTCCTCCTCTACACACATTTCCAGACTATTTTCTATCTGTTGTTCACTCTTTAGCCTACTCACTACTCCAAAACCTTTCTTGCTTGCTTCAGCCTCTGTTTCACTCGCCCCATGCGTGCCTGTATCTCTCCCCCCATAAACCCATTCCACTGTGAGGTCAAAGACCAACATGTGGGATGGTAACAGGTGTTGTGCAAATATGGCGGGTATGGGTGTGCCTGCATGACCCACTCTGACAATGTAACCTCACAGACCAGCGTCTGTTTAGTATGATTCTGAGTGTAAACAGTTGTGTGGGGATCAATCTAATAAACAAACCTGGGCAAGTATTCACCCCAAGTTCATCATGTGAAAGAGGAAGATGACCAGGAGACTATTGGAATAAAGAAGGAGTCACCTGAAACTAAATACGAATGGAACATGAACATTTTTCATGAAGGCTGAATGACTATGGAGTATAAAGAGCAGCAGCCAAAACTTAATGTGACCCTGCCAGAAGCTGCCTCACCAGCACAATGTCTGCCAAGGCCAGGCAGAGCTGTGTCCTGGTCAAATTCTCTGCAAGGCCTGCATTCAGACAGTGACCTGTCACAACAGGGTGCAGCAAACAGGGACCCACCACAAGGGTAGTGTGCTTATGTGGATACATAGGGGATTTCTTCACAGCCTTGTGTATCAAAGCGCAAAAAGGATTCCACAAATCGAGAGCACTCAGGCATCCTGTGAGGGGGATCTGTCAGTGTATAGTTGTGTGATTAGAATTTCTTGGGCCTATTTGTAGAAAGGTGTTTAGAAATTTGTAGTTGTATATTGCCAATTTTGTAAGTCTTAACATTTTGGTTTATCTGCTTTGTTACTGATATTTGATCCTGAATTTCTAGTTCACTTATTTTAGGTTAAGCATGAGTCATCAATAAATTAATAAACCACTTTGGTCATGATTTTACTGGAAGTAGGTGAACTGAGTAATTTTTCCCTGTGACTCGTGGGCGTCACCTGTATTTAGCCAAGGCAGTAGCATTGAACTTCCAGTGGCAGCTCTGCATTAGACTCAGGTGCCTCAGACTCCAAATCTCATTCACCCTAGGGCAGAAAGAGCTTGTAAGAAAGTACCTTTGACACTGTCACAACGATTTACTGCAAACAAATGACTCTCTGTTGTATCCCTTCCTACACCCTGAGCCTTCATGGAGGCCGCCAACTGTTTAGCCAGTTGCTGTCTACCACTGCCCAACACACTTGTGGCCATGACTCTTACTTCTGAGGTTGTGTTATATTGCTCAAGAGTCCTTGACATGCTTCTACTTCTGGAACATTGATGTCAGGTCTGTGAAAAAAAGCCCGAAGTGTAAAAGTGAGCCAGAATACCATGTCCTCACACAGCTTTCCTCCATCACTCACTCCAAAAATCCTGTACCCCAGTCACCCCTTGGCCATCTCATGGCATCACCTGCACCACACCAACCCTGAGATATTAATCTGAAACAAGAATAATTGCATCCTTTTCCTACTTTATCTCCACTCCTACCCTATTGATTCCTCCCCTGGAGGCCTCTTGGAGAGATCCTCCATTTTCCCACTTCCTTTCCAGGACTGAGGGGACACAGTTTCTCTCCCCTGTCCCTTCATTACCTGTCATTCAACACCAGAAAGCACATGAAGGCAAGTGAGACTGCAGCTACAGCCAGCAACATGACCCACAGCTTGTGCATCTTCAGCAGTCCTAGCTTCATGTACTCCTCCCTGTTGATGCTGTTTGTCATTTTGGAGAATGCCTGAGAGAGCAGGAGAAATGAGGGAAGTTCAGACCTGAGAGATCAGTGTAAACACCCAGCCCAGGGTTTCTCAGGCATTGGCCCTCATTGTAGGTTTCCCTTAACTGTCTGCAAAGCAACATCCAACACAAGGGATAGTAAGGAATTAATTTCTCTTTGGCTATGAAGCAGAAGCAACGGCATGGGATGATAAGTGGATCCCACTGGACGCTGTTGGAAGGCATCACTGGCCAATATGAACCTGCAGTATTTCCTCTCATCTGAAGTTGTCCTCAGCTGTCCCAAGACAGTGATTCCATGGGTCTTCTTTCACAACCTTATCTCCCCTCCCTGACACCGTCTTTCTAGCAATTATATAAAAATGCCTGCACACAAAGCCTCACCATCTATGTAGGAAAGAAAAGGGTGAGCTGATTTTCTCCTCATTACACACCTGCACACCAGGGCTTATCACCAGCCCCAGTGATCCTGAGTTCATAAACACAGCAGCACATCCTGCTCAACTTTGTCCTAGAATTTGTGGTTTTACCTGTTTGAGGGCAGCAACCCCAATCATGCCAGTTCTTAATAAAAAAATACATGGCATCCCACTGGCATATTTCCTTGGAGGCACCTCTATCTGGTGTGGGTAAGAGAAGCACTTTTGCTGAGTTTTTCAAAGCACACCCCTGCTTTGTCCACACCCTTTACCACCTTCCCGTCTGTGATTGAGGAATAATAGCTCTGGCTGTCTCCATAAAGGGAAGTGATTGCAAGGTATAGCAGAGAAGGGAAGAAGGAAGCAGAGCTTTGTTGACTTTCCTTTTGAAATTTTGCCTCTTAGTTTGCTATTATTTTATCTCTGTTTATAGAACATTGAGATGGCCTAATCCAAATATGTTCAGTGGAAATTTTTAAGGTTTGGATAAAGATATGATCTCCCATAACATTCTGTCTGCTAAATTAGAGAGACATGGGTTCTGCATGGCTGCATCCAAAGAGTTACAAACAATGGCTCAATGTCCAAACAGAAACCTTTGGTGACAAGGGGCTGTATGGGGACCAACACTGTTTACTACCTTCATCATTGACAGCGTATGATTGAGTGCACCCTCAGTAAGTTTGCAGATGACAGCAAATGGGGGAGTGAGTTTTGCAGATGACACCATGCTGAAGGAATCTTGGTAGGCTTGAGAAGTGGGCTCATGTGAACAAGTTCAACAAGACCAAGTGCAAAGGCATGCTCCTGGACTGGGCAATCCCCCAGTATCAATGCAGATGGAAGGATGGAGCACAGGAAGGACACGGAACTGTTAGAGTGAGTCCAGAAGAGGCTACCAAGCTGATCAGAGGAGGGAAACACCTCTCCTGTGAGGAAAGGCTGAGAAAATTGGAATTGTTCTGGCCTTCCAGTACCTGAAGGGAGCCTGCAGGACAGATGTAGAGAGACTATTTCAGAGACTAACAGTCTGGAGTGACAGGACAAAGGGAAATGACCTCCCACTGACAGAAAGTAGGTTTAATTAGACGTTAGAAAAAAATCCGTCCCTATGAGGGTGGTGAGGCCCTGGAACAGATTGCTCAGAGCAGCTGTAGCTGCCCCATCCCTGGAAGTGTCCAAGGCAAGGTTGGATGTGGCTTGAAGCAATCTGGTCTAGCAGATGTTCCTGCACATGGCAGGGTGTTGGAATGAGAGGATCTTTCCAACCCAACTCATTCCATGATTCTATGATTCTATGATTCTATGATTCTATGATTCTATGATTCTATGATTCTATGATTCTATGATTCTATGTACCGAGAGCTAGTGGAAAAAAACTGTCCCCAGATTTGGGGATAACAGTGGGTGAAAAATTGGACTTGGCCTGGCACTGTGCACTTGCAATTGTGTGCTGGGCTGCAGAAGCAGAAGTACGGCTAGCAGGGTGATGGACATGATCCTCTCTGCTCTTGTGAGAGTCTCCCTGGAGTACTGCATCCACCTCTGGGATCCCCAGCACA
Organism: Dasyornis broadbenti; assembly: GCA_013397935.1. Classification (NCBI taxonomy): domain Eukaryota; kingdom Metazoa; phylum Chordata; class Aves; order Passeriformes; family Dasyornithidae; genus Dasyornis; species Dasyornis broadbenti. The sequence continues at coordinate 11,335 of VZRN01005556.1, forward strand.
AGAAAGTCATGGACCTGTTAGAGGAGGTCCAGAGGAAGGCTCAAATATGGGCAAAGAGCTGAAACACCTGCCCTATGAAGAAAGGTTGAGACTATTGATTTTTCAGGCTTGTGAAGACAACACACCAGGGAGACCTTAATGCAGTATTTTAATACTGAAAGATAGGTTGTAAGAAAAATGGAGAAAGATTTTTTTACCAGGGTTTTAGTGACAAGGCAGGTGGCAATGATTTTAACCTAAAAGAAGTTAGGCTTGTATTGGACATAAGGAAGACATGTTTTATGATGAGAGTAATGAGACACTGGAAAATATTGCTCAGAGAAGTTGTGGATAGCCCATCACTGGAAGCATTCAAGGCCAGGTTGGTTGGGTTTTGAACAACTTGATCTAATGAAATATATCCTGCCCATAGCAAAGGGATGCTATAATAGATTATCTTTGGCAGTCCCTTCCAACCCAAACCATTGTGTGATTCTATAAATCTTTGATTGTATGAGTCTATAAAGGTGGAAACTTTAGTTTTACAACGATTGTAATAGGATCAGCAGTGGCCTATTCACAGGGAAAATAAACTTCTTTACCACTATTGCTCAACTACAGTCTCTGTTTCCTGAAACTGGAACCCAATGAGAACAGCCAGGCAAAATAAACATAATCAGAATGTTGCTCTTAGTGTATTGCTGGTTACCTGGCTTTCTTTGCTTTGGTTACTGTATTGATTTAGTCTTGTTCAGGGTAGGGTTGGATTTCTTTTTTTTTTTCCTCTATTCCTGAGTAACAGTTCTCAAATGAGAGTAATATTCTCATTAATGTCCTTGGTCTGAGTAAGCATGTTGCTAGCTCTCAAAAGCAACAGTTGCTGAAACCCAACACAAGCAGTGCACTAAGGTTTAGGACTGATTACATAACAACAGTCTAGAAAACAGGAATCCATTATTCAGTTTCCCACACCAAAACCACAAGGTTAAAAAGACAGTTTAAATGAAATAAAAATGTATGGAATCTAAACCCAAGAAAGCTAAAGCTTACATACCTTTTACACCAGGAAAGCTGTGAGATACATCTGTTTGATCCTGAAGCTGGGTTCAAATGCACTCATACCTGGGCCAGTAGTGTTTTTCTGCAGCTCAAACCTCCAAATAATCTAGAACTGCCCTTTCAGGGGAGGAGATATGATGGTTTCTTTCTATTGGAGTGACTCATGCATTTTTTCAAAATCACTAGCCTATGAACTGTGAAAAGTCTTCCTCCTGATGGTAGGTGTTTGATGCAATTATGTCCAGGTCAAAAGCCTTTCTTGGCCTTGTTATTACCAACCATATGAGTTTAACAAAGGGAAGTGCTGGATTTTGCACCTGTGACTAGGCAACCTTGGATGTACATACAGACTGGGGAATGAGATGCTGGAAAGCAGTGCCACAGGAAGAGATCTGGGGAGTCCTGGCTGATGGCCAGTTGAACATGAGTCATCAGTGCCCTGGAAGCCAGGAGGGCCAGCCATGTCCTGGGGGGCATCAGGTCCAGCATTGCCAGCTGGGCTAGGGAGGAGATTGTCCCACTCTGCTCAGCACTGGGGCAGCCTCACCTTAAATCCTGGGAGCAGTTTTGGGAGCCACAATAAAAGAAAGATATAAAGCTGTTAAAAAGCATTCAGAGAAAGGACAGGAAGATGATGAAGTGTCTAGAATGGCTTTACAAGGAGCAGCTGAGGGCACTTGTCTTGCTCAGCCTGGAGCAGAGTGAGGACAGAGCTGACAGCTATCTACAACATCTTCCCAAGGGGCAGGGAAGAGACAGCTCCAACCTCTGCTCTGTGTGACAAGACCTTAGGGAATGGCCTGAATTTGTATCAGGGGAGATTTAGGTTGGATATTAGGAAAAGGTTCTCCCCCCGAGGATGATCAGGCACTGAAGAGGCACAGATATTCCCTGGGGATTGGTCACAGCCCCAAGGCTGCCAGAGCTCCAGCAACGTTTGGACAACTCAGGCACAGGGTGGGATTGTTGGGGTATTCTGTGCAGGACCAGGAGTTGGGCTTCAATGATCCCTGTGGGTCCCTTCCAGCTCCAGACATTGTGTGATTCTATTCTATGATTTTATGACTTCCATATTGTCTTGTGATAAATAAGAAGTTGTCTTGTCCAATCGTTGCTGTGTTTTGTTAAGAGATGCTGCATAGGAATAAATGGATACAAGACAAGGGTCTTAGGCGTCCAGCCAAGAGCTCAGAATATTTATGCAGAGCTGCGAGAGAAGCTACCCGCTGGCCTTAGTGTAGAGGGTGTCTGCAGTAAGCCATGCTTTGATCCATGATTCCACAAACTGCTCAAGCACCTGTGGAAACTGGAATATCTCTATAGAGTCAACCTCCACCAGGTGCACAAACTCTTGCACTTGCACAGCCACACTCACTTCTCCTTCCCATGACTGACGCTACCAAATGAAACCAAGTGGTGGATTTCACAAAGGTTTTCTCCATCAGCCAGGTGATTTTTGGTAATAACAGCCAAGAATTGTTGGTAATAACCAAGGGTTGTCAATAATAACATGCTGTGAGAAATAACAAGACGTGACTGGAGAAGGAGCTATACAGAGGTAGGGCAGCACTTTTCTGGGACAAACAACCTTGTTCCTGGATAATAACAAAAAGTTCTTGGAGATAAGCACAACACAGTTCTGAGATGTGGGCATGGACTGTGGGGGGAATTAAGAGCACCCAAGAGCCCCAAAGCTTCTGAACCACTTCCAGACAGGCATGAAAAAACAGACTGTGCATGAGAATTAATTTGCAGAGAAAGTGACAAACCTGTCTTCAGGGTGGGGAAATCTGTCTGCAAAAAGGTACCACCACCAAGCCTGGGCAGAACTCCCAGGATCCTGGACTGACACAGAACCAAGATTGGATTCCTTCCTTCCTTCCT
>VZRN01005574.1:3713-14526 GCA_013397935.1 Dasyornis broadbenti
AAAAAAAAAAAAAGAGATGTTGTTTCCATTTCAGATTCATGCAATCAGACCCAACTAGGAGAAGATCAAACCAAACCAGGGGATGTTTTCATAGTCCCACTAATGAAAGTAACCTTCCTTTCAGGGTTCACATCCATTAAAGGATGCCTCTTGCGTGTGGGGTTCATATACTGAACACTGAGCATCTTGCCTGCTTATGTATGCTTGCAGAAAAGCAAAACTGAGCAGCTGGGAAAAAGCATTGCCAAGTATGCTAAGAAGAAATATAAAGGGCTCAAGCAGATATCAAAAACAGAAAGGAAATTTGTCTTTGACAAATTTAATCTTTACAAGTGACTGGTAAAGGTAATGACTTAGAATTAAACACTCTGGTTGCTTTTCATTCCCTATATGTAAAGAGGACTCCTTAATGCTGTTAGTCATAACTGACAAGAATTTAGGGACTGTATTTCGTAATTTCAAGCTGCTTTTCAAACAGAGCTGTTCTGCAGTGGGTCCTCATTGCTTCAGGTGTGATGTGCTTCTGCCCCTTCTGTTCCCTGGGGATGGACACACAGACTCAGCTCAGCACCCCTCTCTCCTCCCTGCACCTTCAGTTTGAGAAAATGATGCTGTGAACACAGGCTGAGAGAGCAGGAGAGCTCAGCCTAGAGAAGGCAAGGCTCCAGGGGAACCTCCCTGTACCCTTCTGGTACTTAGATGGACCCTTTAAAAAGGGGGGAGAGAGACTTCTTGCACACGAAAATAGTGATAGGACAAGAGGGGGGATGGTTTAAAATGGAAAGAGGAGAGATTTGAATTAGACATTAGGAAGAAATTATTGTCTGTGAGGGTCATGAGGCCCTGGCACAGGTTCCCAGAGAAGCTGTGGCTGCTCCATCCCTGGAAGTGTCCAAAGCCAGGCTGGATGTGGCCCTAACCAGCCTGGTCTACTGGAGTTGTTCCTGCCAGTGGCAGGGAGCTGGAGCTAGATGATCTTTAAAGTCCTTTCCAACCCAGGCCATTCTGTGATTCTGTGATATATCAAAGCATTTTGCTGTGTAGACACATGAACCCCTCTCAGAAATTTTGGACGGAGTGTACCAAACAAGAAGCGTACTCAACTTTGGGAAAGTTTTCACCTTAAGGCACCAAATCAGTCAAGCATCATATTTTGGAAAATTTGACCTTTTGCTATTTTTTTCCTTTTTTTGTCACATGCAACTCACTTATTTTCTTCCTACAGAACCTGTACCCATTTCTGTCCTTTCTTTTTATTTTCTGATTTCATAAACAATTAAGCATTTTTTAAAAACATTAATTATCGGGGAAGGATGGGTCTCATATGTGTTTATGTGGCCCTTCATGCCACAAGATTCAGTGCACTTACCTGGAGTCCTGGACATTCCCATGTTAGCACTCTCTCTTGCTAGCTGTGATTTGAGATAACTTCACATATCATACCTGCTTTAGATTATTACAAATTGACTGTTGTTGAAAGGCATTGGGCTCCATGGACTTCTGATATCTGCTAAGGCTGGTCCTGTGATTTGACCTCTATGTGTGCCATATTGCAAAGTGAACTCAAAAAATGTCTCAGGGCTCTTTTAAACACAGTGTATCTTTATCTCTATCTTGCTTCTGCCCTTCTGTGTCACACAAAAGCCAATAGGACAGTTCTGATTAATACAGTAATTATGTGGTTATTAAAAACAGTAATCATCCAGGAATTATCCAGTGCTGTAAAAATCCCATGGACAGAAAATATATGAACATTTTTAAATTGAGCATTACAATTGTCTGCATATGCAAGAAGCAAAATGACACATAAAGAATCTTTAAGATCCCAAGGAAGTGCTCTGAACGTGTTAAGAGAAAATAGTCTCCTCAATCAGGATGGAAGTTAGCACTGTGGAAGGAGACAGATCCTGATTCGTCCTTTTGAAAGATGTTAGTGTCTAAACAGTAGCTATTAATGAAGAGCACCAATTTATAGCACATGTGTTGGATAGACTTGCACAAAATTGGGCCATCTGAGGAGTTTATTCATCCTTGCACAGCTCCTTCATTTCCAATTTCTGAGCCTGTTTTAATTTGTTATCAAAGTAATCGCTCGCTCCAGCTGGAGTCAGCAGTGTGTTTTGTTGTCTATGGGCCTGGCAGACTGCTCAGTTTGAATAGCATTCTGTAAAGATCACCTGTTCTGCATCTGTGATGGTTTTCCAGGTGCCAGGAGGTACTGTTTTGAGATGAGAAACAGCAAAAGGAATATGCAGACAATGCGGTTCTGCAGCTTTTCAGATCTGCATGGGTTTCATCAGCCACGAGAAACAGACAAAGGGAAAAAGGAAACAACCATGGCAAGTTAGGAAACATAACAATGCAGAAAAATAATCTGGTTGCTCCTGAACAACAAGGTAATGTTAACTCAGCCATTTCTTAGACTGCCTGGGTTTTGAAAGGATTAACACGATCTCTATTGCCATATATTTAAATATGTATGAATTTCGCACACTACTGCATAATTATAGATATTTGCATGCATGAAATACCTGTGCAAAACAACCTGTTTACTAGTTAGTTTTGAATTTAATTTAGGTCTAGCACAACTCCAATTATAGATCATTGGAGTGAGAGTCTACAAATAGCTTCAAAATAGAGAAAATGGTTATTGTGCACAGTCTTGCAGAGCTAGACCCCAAAAGCTACGCCATGGAGGACCCCAGATTAAAGACTGTAATCTTCCACTTGAGGCAGAAAATGACTCCCAGTCCTTAAGGGAGGACGATGTCACTCCCAGTCCAAAGCAGGGAGCTTGTTTACAGTGATCTGAGTGTCATTTAGGAGGGGGAGAAGTTCTTAAAACAGAGGATATCTGCATTGGTGCTCTGCAAGGAGCCCAGAGGAGGGTCTGCAGAAGCCCTCACTGATGCAGCAGCCAGGTCAAAGGTGGGAAGCCAAGCCCCGGAGCCACTGGACTGGCTCAGGAGCTGCAACAGAGAGTTTAACTGGGAGAAAAACAGTCTGAGGCAGGAGTTTTAGCAAATCAGATCAGGAAGTCTGAGTCAGGAGGTCCAGACCAGCTCTGGGTACCCCACACAGCAGGTATAGGAGTTTAGCTTTTTTTTTTTTTTTCAGTTTGTTGAGTGTGCAACTATCTCTGAAAAGACAGACATGACTTGGACCTTTGGGAGACAGCGAGGCCAATTAGCCAGGGTCCTAGGCTTGTGGAATCATAGAATTGTTTAGGTTGACAAAGACAAGGATCATCAGTTTCTGCCTTTAACCAAGTGCTGCCAAGCCTACCACTACACCTTGACCCCAGGTGCCATATACACAGACCTTCTGAGCACTTCCAGGGGTGGTGAGTCCATGTGTCTGTGGGCCTGGTCTCATCAGTGCTGAGAACTGTTCAACCTCTGTGTCAAAGGTGCTTGAACTGACCTGGCACATGAATTCTGCAACTGCACAGTCACCATCCCTCAATCCCTTTGGTACAGCTGTCTCACAAACAATTTTGGAGAATATGAGAGATCCTCTCCTCTCTTCACCTCACCTCGCCTCGCCTCGCCTTGCCTCCCCTCCCCTCCCCTCGAGTCCCCTCCTCTTCCCTCCTCTTGTCTGTTCTTCAGCCCTAGAGCAAGATGCAGGAATTTATTCCTGACCTTGTGACACTAGCTTCTCACTAATTCTTCAAATTTAAATTTAAAAAATCAACCAACCCAACAAAATGCGAGCCCCCTTTGTGGTTTGTTTTTGTACAATCCCACAAGACAGGATCTGGCCAGGAGACAAAAGCCACACAGGACCTGTGACCTTGCTTCTGAGATGCCTTTGTACCTAACGAGCTAATGATGAAGGCTGCTCAAGCCTGAGTACCTGAAAGAGTGGAAAAACAAATCTGAGTATGCTCCTGATGGCAGAATGTCAGTTTTTCACAGCTGACCTGAGAAGATTAGTCAGGAATTGACCATGGCATCTAGTCTTCCAGATGGTACTGGGTCCCAAAACATTATCGTGCTGGCAGCCACGTCTGTATTTCACAAAAAACAAAGATTTTTCAAAACCTGTTTCTAGGGAGGGGCAAAGGTAAGAAATAATTTTAGAACATCTGAGTTAAAAATGCTGTGTAATGCAGTTCCAGGGTTGGCCTTTTTGGTTAGTCTGCTTTCAACTTTCAGGCCCTACTCAAACCAGAGTACCCACAATGACTGGGCAGTGGAGGATGAGAAGCAAAATAGAGCAAATGGGTTAAAATGGACCAGTCATACCCATGGTGCTGACAATTTATGCCAGTTTTGTTTTTGAACTAATTGCTCACTGATCATTTCCCTACTGAAATCCACAAGGCAAGAATTAAGCCTACTTTGAAAGTTGCATCTTACAGAATTGGTGATTTCAGAAACCAGACTGATGAAACTATGGCCGGCAGATCCACAAGGTTTTACAAGACATAAAAAACCCCCAAAACGATGTGTAGTACGTCATCTGAAGAAATCAATCTACTTGAAGAAATCAACTAGAGCGGGAGTGAGGACACCGAGAATGCAATAAAACTTTTTTCTGTGGTGAAGGTAATGGCCAAGTGCTGCTTTTTAGGCATGTGATAAGTAGAAAAGAAAGATAAGTCTCAAAAGGGAAAGCCACGAGTGAGTTTTCAGGTCTGTCCACACACCTGAAGATAAAGGTCAGAAGAGAGAACAGCTATCAGCTGGTACACACCACGAACATTGTTTTTCTGTGTAAAGGTCTGCTGTATCAACTCTCAGACACCTCCTTAAGGGATTATTTCTTCTGTTTCTTTTTTCAGCCTATCATTTAAGCTGACATCATATAATTTTTTCAAGGGAAGAGCTGCACAATCATCATGCTGGTCTTTTCAGAGTTCTCTTAACTTTCTCATTGCTCATCATGTGTGTCTTTCAGCAGAGCCTCCTTTCCCACCCTCGCTTCTGTGACTGCACCAGAGGGGCCTGTCCTCCACCGTTTCTTCCTCTCCTGCTCTAAAGTCCTTTAGGAGGCAGAAATTGAAGTGTCTTCTCTGCACTGAGAGATCGCAACCCTTCTTCCGCCTCCCATCACTACACCCAGCTCAGATTAGAGCATTTGGGACAGAGGTCAAGTTAAATAATAGAAAAATAATTTGTAATGCTAACTAAGACTATTGTCCTTCTACTTTGGCATGGGCTTCCAATATGTCCAAAACATTCTTGAATGCCATAGAATAAACAAAACGTAAAATCTAACCCAAAGTCTCTTTTCCCTCCAGCTTCCCAGTTCACTATTGCCTGATGTAGAGTACATAGAAATAGGGCTGCTCTCTTCCCTTACCACAAAAGATTAAAGATGAGGAAAAGAAAAAAAAAAAAAAAGTCAAATAAATAATGAAGATATTTTGGGCTTTTTTTATTTTTATTTTTCAGTCAGAATGAATTTTCCCATTTTGAAATTGGCCTTGCTATTGAAATTCAGAAATCACTCATTTTAGAAGCACTGAAATTCTTAAATTTAATAAGATAAAATGCCTCATTTAAAGAATAGTAAAATCTGGTACATGATATAAGATAAATTACATGGAAAATAATAATGCAATTAAGGCAATATGTAGTTCTAAACAAAAATAAATGAAATATATAAAAAAAGCATTGTGTTTCAGCACCTGCCTTTTGAGAATGTTGCAGTTTTAACACTTTCCCAGAACACTCTGATTCAAATGCAACTGTTTTTTGTGATAAGAAATAATTCTGTTGAAAATGTCTTGCCCAGCCGCTGTCCGCGGTATAAAATCTCTGAGATAATCCATACGCTTGCTGGCAACTATATCTGAAGCAGGAAGGAATGACCAGGCATTGAGGCTGAAGTGCTGCTACCACCAGAAATAATTTTTCCAGGTTAAATTTGAGACACGTTGAGAGGATAGCATGGCAGAACCTGGCAGCATTTTCATCCATACTGTGCGAGTTCTGTAGCTTGATAGAAGACTTCAATTTCCAAGGCTGTCATTTCAGCACCATTCATGAGTATCAGATTCATTAAAGTATTTTAACAGGTACCACAAGTGTCTCTGAACACAATCCGGTGAAGAGCAGCAAAGACATGCTTTGGTGAATTTGGCCAGGCATCATGATATGTTGGTAGCATATTTAGTCAGAAGCAGAAAATCGACTTCATTCCCCTTGAAGTAAACACACACCACGTACGCCGCTGATTGAAGCAAATTAAAGTCCTAATGGTGCCTGCAGGGTGGGCTTGTGAACTTGTAACCTTGTTGTTTATTTATCCATCTCATACCACTCTCAATTTCTATCTGCTCTTTTATTTTCAGGGAGTTTTACTCATCTTCCTCCTTCCTAGTCCTCTTGCTGGGAGGCATCATTTTTCCCTCTCTTGATGTGTTTATTCTCCAATTTGGTTAGAAATTGTTTCTCCATTTTTCTATATGGAGTTGTGTAATTTTTTTTTAGAACGTAAAATTAATTAAATCTAGAAAGAAAACATTTTTTTTTCCCCCAACCTGAACTTCAGCCTTAAAGAGGAATGAAGCACAAGTAATTTCTTTCTCACTCTGTTTGGAGGACTGAAAATTTAGAGTTAAAATTGTTTTCTCAAAGTTTGACCAAGAGAGAATAATTTTGTTGGTTCTACCAAGAGAACGAGCTTTCACCATTGATTCAAATTCACAAAACACAGAAATTATGGTACAATTTTGAGATAGTCTCTATTAATAAGGTCCCTTGACTGATGTTTTGAGCAAAAATGATTACAGTAAGACTGAAAATGACACTGGCCATGGTTACAAGGCTCTAGATAAAGCTGCACTTATTTTTTCATTAAAATCAGTTGTTCAATCTCCTTGCCACATGGGCAAACAGACCCCTAACTATATTCTCAGAAGAAAAATTTATGCTCATGCTCTCTGAATACATCCCCAATGACTGCAGGGAGACATTGATGATGATGTGTAAGCACATTTGAGGTAACATCCAGATCTAGACAAAGCTGAGAGCTCTGATAGCTTCCTTTTGTTCCACAAAATAATAGTAATAGGAATCAAGAGACAAAAGAAGCCATTTTCAGGTTCTATTTTCAATCTCTGGTTCATATTCTTGCAGTCAATGAAAGGAAAAAGGGGGTGTGTGGGAACAGTGTTGAATCCTCACTAAAACCAACCTGGGAACCAGGGTATGGGGACAGAGGACAGGGTGTCTCCTCTCCTGTGCCGAGGGGCTGCAAGGACTCACCGCAGAAAAACAAAATGCTCCCTGACTCTCTGAAGCACGGATTGCAATGGAGGAAGCTTCCAGGACCGATAATGAAGAATTGTTCTTTTTAATGGTATTGGCTCAAATAGAAGGCTGTGATGCCAGCACTGTTGAGTTGCTTGTGCCAGCACTGAAGTGTTTTTGCCTGATCTCCCCAGAAAAGGGTTAAACAGTGAGCACAGGAGGATCTTTTTGTGCCTAAAGACTGTGTTTCATCAGTGGCTAAGAGCAGAAGTAGGGAGAGAAAATCTCAGCTCCTTTCCAATTTTGTGATAAAACTAATTTTATCCTTACACCTGCTAGTTCTCCCCCCTACCAGGTCTTCGCTCCCTAGGCAGAGAGCTAGCAGTGCTCATAAATGCCTCTTAAAATAAAAATTTCTGTTCCATTAAACATATGAAAAATATGTTGCATTGAATACAGTTGGTTTGGGAAATCTGTTTTTATCCATTCTAACCAATCATCCATACGAACTGCAGCTGCCACAAGTGGCATGGAATCTATTTTCTAACACAAAGTTTAAGAACAGTGATTTTCTTCCAGAACAGGCAGGCTGGAGATGTCCAGCGTGCTGGTCCTAGGTCAGCAGCAGACACAAGGCAAACTCGGAGTCTGCCTTTGTAAGCATCCCCTTCACTGGGAAACGGCTTCAGGTTGCTAAAACTGCAGGATCTGGCCAACCTTTTAGATTACTGGTTGCAAAGAATAACAGGAAATTTGGGGAGTCAGCTGGCATAAGTCCCAGGACTGAAAGATCCTATCAGTCTTGGAGATACCAGCCTGAGATGTCTTCAGCCATGTTTCTGTGTCAAGGACGGAAAACTGAATTTTTGTTGTTCAGTCCATAGTGGTGGGTCACAACTTTTTGAGCCATGCTAATCTGTCTTTAAAAGTACTTTTCTTCATGTGATCATACCAATTTTTTTCAATACTTTGGATAACTTTGGAAAAAAACAGCTGTAATGTTGGTTTTCTTTCAGACGTGGCAATCACACCCAAACACAAAGCAGCTATAACATGGCAAAAGCAGTGAAGTTGCCCATGTTATTTTAATTTGTTTTTATTCCCCCAAAGGAATATTCAGCATCGTTCAATATTTGCAGAGTGCTTTGAAGACAAAAAGGGGGCAAGGTTTCTGTAACAGATGCGTGCTCTGCGCAAATCCATAGCGAAGCTCAGGTTCCTGGTAAATTACCAACTCCAGTTCTGGGCAGCATTTCTCTAATCCTTACAACAAGAGTGCAGCAGATTTGCTGTGTTTTGTCAGAACAGCAAGGATCAACAGAGAACTAGCTACAGTGCATGTTTCTCAAACAGTGAGGCTGAACAGTGACGTACAAGACCATCATTTAATATTTTTAAATAAAAATGAAATGAGAATGTCGGTACGATCTTATCCCAGAGAAGTTTTAGAAAATGCTTTCAGAATGGACATATTCCCCCTTGAGAAAACATTTTCATTCCAATGGAAATTTTAATCAAAATATTTCCAATGTGGAGGTTTTCCTGAGCTGCTGAAGACCCCTCCTGTCCCACTGACTGGAAAGGAATAAACCACCTTAGGCAGTTCAAACATCATCCAGAGTCACCAAGGTCCACTCAGATTAAAAAGGAAAGAGACCTATCCTTTAGTCTCTCCTCTTCTGAAGTAAAAAGTAGCCATTCCAAATATTTATATATTTAAAATTCAGATTAAGAAGTTTTCAATTTCATGCCTGATTGTCTTCCCAAGGAAGACAAGGTCTAAGCCATGAGTGTTTTCTCAACACTGTGGTACTCTCCTCTGGCACCTGAATGACTAAAATTACTCTTTCCGCAGTCACATGCTTTTGTGACAGGTATATCTGCATATGTGTGGAGAATTGGGACTTGTTTGTCTTATTTTAGCTATGGATGCCATAAACAGAATCCTCTTCCGAAAAGACCGTTTTTAGAATTGCAAACTTAAGCACTTTTCTGTTCATAAATAAGAAATTTTGTAATTTGAGGTAGCTACAGCTGACATACTGCTGTATCCATCATCACATGCTCTACCAGGCAAAAATTGCAGGGAAAGAATCAAAAGAAGTTGGCCACTAACAGCTTCAAAAAGAGGTGGCTGTATAAGCATCTAATCTTTAGAAATATTTATGCAGGGGTATTATGGATGTTAATTTTTTTCAAGGTTTCAAAAAGTTACTATAAAAGCTTCATTTTTCCACTAAGTTGGAAATGCCTGTCAGAGTTCGAGAAGCATCTGGCTGACATTAGGCATAGGGATTAATTTTAGGTGGTCCTGCGGGGAGCAGGGAGATGGATTTGATGATCCTTATGGGTCCCTTCCAGCTTGAGATATTCTGTGATCCCGTGTGCAGGTTTCACAGGAAACTGCAGGAGTGAGGGAGGTACACTGAGGAGGTGTCACCAACCATGTGTTTGCTGTACCTCTTTATGTTTTCCTGGGCACCTTCAGCTATCCCATATCACCCCATGACCCTCTGTCTTCTGATCCTGAGCCAGATGGATTGGTCTGACCCACAATAGCCAGAACAGCTCTTGTTATCTGAAAGGGCATATATGGAAAGTCAGGATATGTTCTATCTTCTTGTACAGGGACAGCTTGAGACAGGAGGCTCCAGAGAAGTATCAGAGCAAATAAAAGGTAGTGATATATTCTTGTACAATAAATACATTTATTTGTGTACCATCTTGGTGATCAGCTCCTAGCCATTTCTTCTGCTGTCTTCTCCAGGTTTGGAGGGATGAGCTGATCTTCACATCAAGCTTTTCACAGTGGGATCCAGAGAAGCAGAAACAGTTGGAATTTTTGAAAAAAAAAACCCACATGCATGTTACTGAATGCCTCTTTAACTCTTATGCAGGGCAACAAAATTGTTTCTCCAACCGCTCTGAACAGTTACACAGAAGTCTGATCACCTCTGGAATTTTTTTTCAGAGCCTGGCTTCCCTTCCTGTCTCCCTGCAGAGCTACATACTTTTCTCCTTGGTGCTGGAGGTGCTGGAAATTTATGGTTTTAGCAGCAGCAGATTACAGCATCACCTGCACCTGCTCTGTGCCCTTGGCTGATGTCTTGCAAGGCAGAAGCCAAGGCCATTGTTTCCCCACCTGCTTGAGGGAGAAGGGGAATAGTGGAGTGCAATATCTCCTTGCTCCCAGTAGCTCCTAACGTTGATTCAGGGCCTGGGTCACGCAAGGGGAGGGATGGAAGTTCCTTCTTCAGCATGAGCCAGCGTGAGTCTGGGCAGGGAGGTGGTGTAATCAAAGCCCAGCTTGCTGAAAGCAGCCAGTCAATCCTGTTTTAAAAGCGCAATCATTCAGTTGTCAGGGATTTAGTTGCATCTTTTCTCGGAAAAAAAAAAATAACAAAAAGAAACCAAATAAAAAAACCAAACCAAATCAAACCAAATAAAAAACAAATAAAGAAAAACCCACAAAACCAAAAAAACCCCGTAAAACAAAACCAAAAAAACCACACAAAAAGCCCCAAAATGATGAAAAAAACCCAAAAAAACCAAAATTAAACCAACCAACCAAAAAAAAAAAACCACCCCAAAAAACAAAACAAAACACA
>VZRN01005574.1:24392-53009 GCA_013397935.1 Dasyornis broadbenti
CTTTTTTTTTTTTTTTTTTTTTGGTTGCCTTGCTCTGTAAGAAGAAGATCCATCTCAGTTAAAGTTAATTCTTTATGCATAAAATGGACTTAGTAAGTATAGCTGGTAAAGATTACAGTGCAGCCCAGGTGAAAAAATGCGGATTTCCAGTTTAAGATGAAATTAAGGACCCTACAAACTACATATCAGGCATGCTGGTTAGCCCCATAAAAAGAATTTATAAAACTTTCTTCAGAAATAGACACATATATTTAACTAGATATTCCTATTTTTTCTTACTCAGAGCTGGCCACTGAGGATCCTTCTGTATGGAGAATCGTTCTCTGGAGATGAACAGATATCTGCTAACTACAAAAAATTGCCTCAGTGGAGGTTAAGGCTTAGGATCGTTACAGAATGGTTTGGATTGGAAGGGAACTTAGAGATCATCTTGTTCCAAACCTCCTGCCATGGGCAGGAACACCTTCCACTAGACCAGGTTGTTCCAAGCCTTATCCTACCTGCCCTTGAAGAGTTCCAGGGATGGGACCACCCATGGGTCAGTATCCTAAGTTTAAGTGAGGTGAAATATCCCCTTGTTAGACCAGTTTCTTTGACCCAAGCCAGAGTGTCAAAGTTTTAAAGAAGTTTCTCAAAGTTTTTCTCCAGCTTTGCGCAAGGCTGAGCTCAACTCAGTCAAGATGTTCAGATAAAGAGGTCTTGTACTGACTACATAAACCAGATGTGCTACTCAGGTTATCTGGAACGAAATAGATCAGTTGCCATTGGTCACAATCAAAGATAAAGGTTGATACCAAATTACCCAGTGAAGATAGGTTTCTTTTGCCAGTTTGTGTTTGGTTTGCTTCTTTTCCTGCCTCCATAAAGAAAGTGATAAGTTCTGGGAGTAAACAGTTTTCTTTGCTTGGCTGCAGACCAAAAGAGAATATACAAAACCGGGCTTACAGGCTATTAAGATCATAATTGCTTATACAACTGCTAAAGCATGACATCACTTCAGACTAGTTCACCTGAGAAATTCAACTTCAGTAAGCCCAAAGAGTGACTGAAATAAATTAGGAGATCTGAAAGATTCAGAATTGCATCAAGCCTAGATGAGCAAGAGGAAGTGAATCAGATAAATACATTAATACACACATGGTGACGGATGAGGCAGATGACATTTTATGCTCCTTTAAACTGACTGATGAAGATGAGACAAAATAGAAATAGCAGTGGACAAGTTCAAGAACGTCTTCTAGCACACACTAAAAGGGAATCTTAAGGAGAGGCTATCAAGCATATGCATGGCAAGAAAAGTGTCCCTACAAGGAAAAAATACTGTGTTGCCTTTGAAAGGTCTAGTGGGACATATGAGGCTCTGCAAGGTGAAGTGAGACACAGGAATAACATGGAAGATCTAACAAGAAGAATAAATGTAGGACTTTTCAGCAAAGGGAATGACATTTTCACTTCAGCAAAGCTATGCTTTGTTAAAAACAAAGTTTGTGAGAAGTTGTCAGAGTAAAACTAACTGCGTGGGAAAATGGCAAGACAGTTCAACTAAAATCCTTGGTCCAATCTGAAAAAGAAACCAAAACCACTTAAAGCTGTATTATGAGAGGAAGTACAACATTGTTTGTCTTAGTATCTAACTGAGATTTAGAAGTATTGTGTAAGGAAAAAAGAAAACAGCAAAAAAACTTATTGGAAGGTCTTTTTTATTACCATTTGGCTAGCTCTAGAGATGGGTATGGAGGCACGGAGTGTTCCAGTTGCTTTTGTCGATCAGCCTGAATGTGGAATCCAGATGGCATTTCATTCATAATCAAGTTGTGGCATTTTGGCTCTATTCCTGAATTATCCGAAGTTATGACTTTCTGCTCCACTTCCTCTAGGAAGAAAAATATCGCCCAGAAAAGGAGAGCAAATAGGAAAGGATGATAAAATTTACTTTGTACGAGATGTTTGCCACGCTGGAATTCCTTTTTAAGGAATACACAGGAATGGTGCTCACGTCTACTGTTGTGTTAACTTCCGTATAGCGGCAGTGAATCCAGGAGGCTTTGAATAAGTCCCTGTAATGTTTTCCACCTGAAACATTTGGATTTTTTCTAAGAAAATTCTGATAAGTCTTTTCATTGGCTTTTTCATGAACAGCTTAATGGGTTGGTTTCTGTATGTTTGGAATATAGGCATTCAGGTGAATCAGTAGGTCTCCGTGTCTGGAGAGGTGGATTAATAGAATTCAGTGCTGTCCACAAAGATTAAACCAGATCATGTGTAGTGACAGCAAAATAAATACCATATAACAGCAGTTGCAGCAGACGAGACATGGCCTATCTGTCTAGGCAAGCAGGAGAAAAGACACTGCAGCATCATGTCAAGGAAGCAAGCTCACAGCATCAATTTAGGGAAAAAAAGTAACCCCAACAACTATTGGGTGTCTTTTGAAATGTTGTGTCATTTTGTCTTCATTTTGGTTTTCGAATTAAGACGCTTATTCTAAAGGCTCACCTGTTCTAAAGTGAGTTCTGGAAACAACCTGCCCCACACTCTTAAATTATGTTTTCTCTGTTCTGCAGAGCATTTTTTTTTTTTTTAAATATATTTTATATTCATTCTATAGATTTCCCTGATTAGCATCAAAATTATGACAGTGAAACAAATCTTCATCTACATTTTATGAAATCATGACAGCTTGATATTACTGCAATGGGACATTTCACAGGGTATTGTGGGGGCACTGTTTATACCACTGACACAGAATAATGTAGTGGTGTTCTCTGTGCAGATCATCAAATTCAGGTAATTATCACTTCCACATGCTTTCCTGACGATAAAAATATTAAACAGCATCATTTGAAATGCTGGCATGCTTCTGAATATGTCTTTTTAAAACAGCATCCGATTTTGAGATTAATTGCATGAGAATTATGAAAGTAAGAAAAACTTCCGTTTCTGGGGAAGCTAAAAAAAAAAAAATTAAAGGAAAATAAATTATAAGCAGAGAAATAATTTTTATGTTAAAAAAAAAGAAAGAAAACCAAAAGAAAATAAGGATCACCGATTCATCCCAGCCATATGGTTTGCAAAAGCATTAGTTATGGTAAAACATTACTTATATTTAATGTCTTTTCTCTTTGACTCAGTAGTGAGTCAGTAGTGAAGTTCAAAGTCCATTTAGAAAACAAAAAAGTGAACTTTGTAAAAAATGGTTTAACCTTCTAGTACTTTATTTTCTGCTCCCTTTTTGGACCGAACATCTTCCCTAAATTTTTCTCAACTTTTTAAATAACTTCAAGCTTCATAAAAAAATATTAACCGGAAATAAAACAAACACTCCCCTATCCAAAATTCTGCAGAAAAGATGTGTACTGAGAACTCTTAAAACAGGTATATTTTAGCAATTTAAATACTGCTTTAAATGTCTAAATTTATGCATAAATACATGAAAATCCTGAACGTAATCTTCTGAAGTTTTAGTCTGCTAATATTTAAATCCAGAGTAAAGAAATTTGCTGATCTAAATGCCATATGTCATGCAAAGTATGCATATCTCATATTTTGTTTATCTTTTACATTACCTTTGGAACCTATTCTAGAAAGAGTAGGGATCATTGGTTAAAATATTCTCAGTGAGGATGACAAAAACACCTACTGGAAAGTTCCCACGTGTTTTAATGGTAATTTTGACAACTTTTATGATCAAATTTAAATTTTCTGTGCTTTGTAGTTGTTCATAGATGGTTTTTCATGTCTATATCTGTGCGTGTGTATGTATATTGTTATTATGGAATCTCTCTGTGACTGACTGTAGGTTCTTCCAAAATGAAATTATTTGCTTAGCAAAGATGTTTTAGAATTTAGTAGTTACAGTAAAAAAAAAAAAAATCATCTTCACTTCAAATGCTTGAGCATATTCTGATCCAGAGGCAGAGAAAATGTATGAATTTCTGTCAGGGGACGTTTAGGTTAGATATCAGCAACAGGTTCTTCCCGCCGAGGGTAGCTGGGCACTGGAACAGGCTCCCCAGGGAATGGTCACAGCACAAGGCCTGACAGAGCTCAGAGAATATGTGGACAACACTCTCAGGCACATGGTGGGATTGTTGTGATTGTCCTGTGCATGGCCAGGATTTGATGGTTCTTCTTGGCCTCTTCTAACTCAGAATATTCTATGATTCTAGACAGAAAAAAAAGCCGATCAAAAGGAAAGCAAAAGATTTTGCTGGTATGAGGAGTCAACTGGTCTGAATGGGTAGGAAGAAAATAATTTTTATGGGCTTTGGAGTGAGAGGGAATTTTAACCTATTGGAACACAAAACCAGCCTGGACGATATCATGACCACGAAGAGGATGTTGCAACGAGGTGTGAAATCTGGCTTTGAGTGTGGGACTCTGAGACAGGTGCCTGAGACAGACAGATTTTAAAAGTAGCAAGGAACAGAGGCAAAAGAAGCAGGGTGAAATTCACTGCGTAAAGGGTGTTTGAAAAGCAGAAAGGGATGGGAAGTACGGTTGCAACTTGGTTTTGAGCCCTGTGGATAGTCATGGGCTTTCACGGCCCAGACCAGCTCCAGCCAGGATCCTCCTCCAAACCCTGCATATGAATCCAGAGCCACATTTCAACTCATCTTTGCAGGTTTGCCAACACCTCCTGACCCGTTCTCCTTCTTGGGGCAGCTGAGGTGGAGCTGTGTAGGAAGCTTTCAGAAATGGTTGTGACCAACAGAGTCACAGTCATTAAAGGATTTAGAGGAGAGAAAGGGTCATATTATTCTCGTGAAAAACCACACCCTAGAAATAAGATAACATTTTTCAACCTAGTGCTTTGTGCCTCAATATCTCCACCTACAGAGTCCATTTTTAGTCTTGTTGTGAAGTTAAATATATTCACGCCTACAAAGCAGACAGATGGTATATTGTTCAGAACTGCTGAAAAGCTTGGGAAGAAATAAATGAATCTGTCCTCAAAATAAAAGTTGAATAATATGTAATAAACATATGAGACTGTTTTTCCTTTATGAATTAAAAAGAGCATTTAATAAGTGCTTGCTAAGCAGGTACTCTCCTTTCGGAAATGAAAAATGCAGTGGAAAATAATTAATGACATACTAAAATGGACAGAATTAAAGAAGTGTGTTGCCTTAATTCCTTTTCTTGTGTGTATATCATATACATTAAAAGCAGACTGACATAACAGCTTACATTTTTATTCATACCTTCACCCTTAAAATATGGGTAAGGAGATGTTTGCATATTATCCCCAATTAATGGAATTGAAGTATGATGCTATATATTTTGGCAGCTGTGAAAATTTTTGTGATCTACCGAAGGTAATGGTAACTGTCCCTCTCCCACAAAGAAAACATGATTCCCTAGAGAAACCCCATCTACAAGGAAATAATATTTGAACAATTGGCAAAGCATTCTGTTGAGTTGATTAAAAAAGAAAATGCCACCTTCTTGGTCACAGTTTCGTGTTGTCATTGGATCTGTCTGAGCTACCCTACAGCTCTTGAGAAGCTCAGTCCTCAGATCTATATGTTAACCAATTAAAACAATTGAATAGTTTGGGTTGGAAAAGACCTATAAGATCATTAAGTCCATCCACCAAACCAACACTGCTAAGCCCACCACTAACCCATGGCATCTTACCCTTTTAAATCTTTTAAAAACCCTCCAGGGATGGTGACTCCACC
This sequence comes from Dasyornis broadbenti, assembly GCA_013397935.1. NCBI lineage: Eukaryota > Metazoa > Chordata > Aves > Passeriformes > Dasyornithidae > Dasyornis > Dasyornis broadbenti. Next base: position 30,077 of record VZRN01005574.1, read on the forward strand.
ACTGCCCTGGGCAGCCTGTGCCAGGCCTGGACAACCCTTCCAATGATGACATTTGTCCTTAATATTGAATCTAAACCTCCCCTGGTGCAACGTAACTGTTTCCTCTCATCCTACCGCTGAATTTGCATGGCAGATTTCCATCATGATTTGAGCTGCCCAGAAGATTGTCTGGGCAGCTCTAACAATTGCTGATGTAAAAAAAAAGTATTCTCACCTTAGTCTGACACAGAAAGGAATGCAATGAGTTGCCTTAACTCTACAGCTCATGTTTAAGAAATCTGCTTTTCCTCAGGACTCTTCTGACCTTAACTGAAATGGCTGCAATTGCTCAGGCATTTTGTGTTTCCTACATCAGCTGTTGTCAGTTGTTCAGTACATATTCCTGAGACTTTTTAAATGGTCAGGAAAATCACCTCAGCTTTCTATACCCTCAGCCTTTTCAAACAATTGCTGCATTATGAATCTTGTCTGGTCAAGAAAGCAGCAGCTGAGTCACAAAAAGACCAAATTATCCTTTGGGCTAATTTTATATACCACAAACACTCAATCTAACCATTGCTCGGATATTTCAGGTGTGATATATACTGCTCATATATGGGTAAATTTGACTCTTGTAATTGCTGAAAGTGACTGCTCAATTCACTGTGAAGAAAGGGGATGAGAGTAAAGACTGTTTGCTCCTCTGTGCATTTTTTCAAATTAATGCCATGCTGTAATAAATTCTAAATTTGATAAATAGTCATGATTTATCCCAAATGAATGTAAGTGAACAAGGAAAACAGCAGAACCTTTTATTTCCCATCTCTCTTCTTCGAGGTGCTTGACATCTTGCCTGCTTTTCATTTCTGAGCTGCCTTTGTTGATGCACAGCTTTCTTCTTTCCCTCTTTGTGTCTTTGTGTGTTTGTTTTATTTTTTATTTTTGTTTTTCCTCCTTGAAATTAAACTGTTTGTCAAATGTGATAATGGGTAGAGTCACAATGTATATAGTTAATGATGCTGTTGTCTTCTGAGGATTTCTCTGGGTGTAATATCCCCAATCTTTATGCAACCATACACTTGACTTGCACATTCCAAAGCCCTTCACAAAGGGCAATGCTGCTGCTTGTCTAAATAGTACATGATTACCTCGGTTAGTTTTGTGGCTGTGGTAATGTTCATTTTATGAGCTCAATCTGGTTCTGAGCCATCTGAACTTGATATTCCAGATGCCTTATCCCTAGTAGCACCAGCTCATATACTGTGTACACATGTGTACAATGCAGGCTGCATTGGAAAGGCTGGGGTTTGTTCTCAAAGTCACACCATGCTTTCCTTCAAGCCTTGCAGGGAAAGGTGTGTGAGCATGGGGAGCAAAGGGGGCTTTTAATAGAATCCCAAAATATTAAAAAATCCTGCCTTTATTATAACAGGGAGCTACTTGGTTTTAACAATCCCTCTTTTCACCACTGGAAAGAGAGACTTTGTACATTATTGTTGCATTGCCACGTGACACACAGAAAGCAACAAAGATAATGGGACATGGAACTAAAGCTGCCTTGAACTATTGCCTGTTTACCCAGTAGAACAAAGGAGTAGGCGTTAGAGTTCCTTCATTTACCATAAGTGTGTCTTTGAGGTAGTCAGCTTTACCTGCTTGCTAACTTGGGGATAATAAAATACATACCTAACCCACAGGGATGCTGGGATGCTTAATGAACTAATTAGTACTGTTCAGTGTTCAGATGGGAGGTGTTACCTGTACTTTTGTTTAGAAATAGGTGTAGAGAGCACTTTTTCTATTGCCTGAGGAAAAAAAAAAAAAGAGAATTTGCTCCTCGTTCAGGAGTTTTTGCGTTACTTATATCAGCATAAATGCTCTCAAGCCAAGCATCAAAGTGATCACAGTAAGAGTCAGTGACTATAAACAGGAATGGAATTTGCCTTAAGAGTGTGTGAGTAATCATAGATTTCCATGGACACGTTTGTGTATGCATTTAGCATCAAAGTCTTGAAAAGTTGCTGCTTTCTATACAGCACACAAGAAGTGCTTTTTCAATGGATGGTGCTAATTCCTAACTGTGAAGGATACGAAAAGAAGGTCTGTCCTGGAAGCTGCAAGAGAAATTTAAGTAACTAGATTATAATTTCCCTTTGTCTTGTGGCTAAGACCCTGAGGTCAACCCTTATTTCTTATAAAATGATAAGAGTCTGTAATGGCAAGGAAAGGTCTCAGATTTATCCCTCATCCAAAAAACAATGACTCTGGTGACACTTAATGCCCAGGCATAAGCTGGAAGATTCATTCAGCATTCAGGCACCTACTGAATCATCAGGACCATTACAAATCTCTTCAATTTCTTTGCAGTTGTTGTGATTGTTGTTGTTATTATGATTATTGTTATTACCATGTTAACAATTATGCTAGTACCAAGTTTGTGATAAATTCTCTTGATTTCAGGTTTCTAATCTAAGGCATGGGCAGTGAAGGCCTAATCAGCACAGAGAACAGAGTCTAGGGCATTATTCTGTTCTACAAATACGGGTGTGTGTTTTAAGATGAAACAAATGGTATTCTAGACTTCATTGGCTGTTTTGACTGGTATTCTATTGATAATACAACAAATCCATGTCACTTGGTATAATGTAGATTTGTAAAACGGGTATCTAAAGTCCTGCTCCAAAACTGCTTTTCTTCCAGCTGGGAGCACATTGCAATAATATATGGACTTTTTTTCAGTGTAGCCTGATGAATTAAAAATCTGAAGATGAGCACGCCAAAGATGCTGAATGTAAGATTGATTCTGTTTCTATCCCAGCCTGCGTAACCCATGCATAAAGAGGCAAAACCTGGAGACAGAAAATCCCTTCTGAGGGGAAAATGCACTCTATTGAGTAATGTGTTAAGGTAGATACAGTTCATATCTTCTGTGCTGCTGTGAGACATTGAGTTTTGCTTCAAGACCTGAGAATAGCCTATGCCTCTAACTAATATCAAGTCCTGTGTGAAGTGCTGGAAAACAAATACTTGTCCTCTCACCTCTTCTGGCATTTAGACCATAATTAGTGAGATAACAGCTGAGGTTGCGTTTGCCTCAGTTTTTACCTCGCACTCTTACATGAGTGTATGAGCTCAAATGGTGTTGCAAGGGGACAGAGGAATGTACTTGTTCCACATGAGGATCTCTATTTTGTTAAGAGCGGAAACTAGAAAATCTTAAAACTGGGATGAGACTGACCTAGAAGTTGGATCTCTAGAGCACAAATCTACTTTAATAATCATAAAACCAATAGGCTTTTTCTGGAAAGACACAAAGGCCCTGACACATCTGTTATAAATTTTGGTAATTAAATGAGACAGGGATACAGGACCCTTGCCAGTCCCATGTGGAGAGCCAAAGCGCTGCAAGGAGAGGTGGAGCTCACCCAGTGCTTCTACCAGACACAGAAGGGAGGTGGATATCTCTCTCCAGTCACTGCGGAGGCAATCAGGGAAACTGTGGACCTGACTCTTCAGTGTTCAGAGCCAGCAGTGTCAGAAACTCATATATACGTATATATAAATGTGATAACTTATAGCCCCACAAGTTTGCTTTGTAGTACAACTTCATATGGCTTGGCAGAGGATGACAAACCATGACTGAGGTCTCCTTAAAGGCTCTCTTGCATATTTTGGCTTGGACAGAAAGCTTTCTGAATGCGTCCAAGCAGAGTTAATCTCCCGCACCTCTCAGATATCCCGGGGTATGATTGAAAACACTTTTATAGACATGGACTTGTACAGATAAAGAAATTTATTGATTCCTGTGCCTTCTCCATGGCATGGTAGGCTTCGTACCCGAGACCATTATCCAAAGTACTGTCTGCAATTAGTCTTCTGGGCAGTGTGTAATCATCCAAGGTGTATGGGGCTGAGTTTCAACTAGATAATGACACAGAAGGGCGGCGTGGAGGGGGAAGAGAAAGCAACACCAACTCGTCATTTGTTTGCTGTGCCTACCAGGAAAGTGGCGCTGGCAAAGATTGTCTGGTGTCCAGTGATGTTAGGGTTTCAGACAGAGTAAAGGACAAAGCAGAAGCCCTCCAGACTGAGTATTAAAAATGAATGTGTGTCTTCTCAACGTATTTGTACAGGAGGGAAGAGGGAGGAAAAAAAAAAGGTGAAACATTCCAGATGCTTGCCTGCAGTAAAGCATTTCTGGCTGTTAGTTCCAGTAGGTCATTACTGCATTAATTTGGTGTTTAATTAAATGCCTGTGCAACAGACCATTTATTTGTTATCTAATATTAGCTTTAGTTCTTATCAATTAAATGCTAGCTGAGGGCTTGATTCACTTACGTTTTATGTCCCCTTACACTCTATTTTTTATAAACAAAAAACAAGGACTCTACACAGGGAGAAGATTTACACCCCCAAATTTCACAGTGTGTATAATGCAATATGCTGAAGTGCTTAGGCAGAAGGTGCTGAAACAAGGGGAGAATTTTTTTTAAGGAAAGGAAACAGACATCTTGTTTTCAAACAAGTGAGTAACCGACTGAGCTACACACAAAAAAATACCTCTTATGGCATATTTCCAGTGATGGTCTAAGCTGGATTATGATTTTCTTTGATTTTTTTTTTTTTTTTAATTCTAGGAAGTCATACTTAGATCAATGTGACTTTCCACTGGGGTTTCTTTCACAATACCCATTTTCCTTTCCCCAAAGCAGAGGAGTCCCTGCTGCTTGTTTAAAAGCTGTGCTCTATCTAAGCCTCAATGCCTTTCATGGATACTTATTATCTCACAAGACTTTAAAAAAATTTAATGTTGAGAAGTCACTAATGTTGGAGGTTTTGGTGTTATTTATTGCTCTTAATAGTAGCACAGAAGAGTCAGATCGGAGTGTTGTCCAGGTTATAGAAATGTTTGGCTGTAACCTCAGAGGTTAAATTTTCAGTACTCCATGTCCAGCTGCTCCCACTGAAAAGGACTGGCTAAAGCAAGTTCTGACTAATGGCTTTAAACTGAAAAAAAGGTAGCTTTAGCCAAACTATTAGGAAGAAATTCTTCCCTGTGAGGGTGGTGCGGCTGTGGCATAGGTTGTCTAGAGAAGCTGTGGCTGCCCCATCCTTGGGACTGTTCAAGGCCAGGCTGGACGAGGCTTGGAGCAACCTGCGATAGTAGAAGGTGTCCCTGACCATGGCAGCAGGTGGGACTGGATCATCTTTAAAGTGTCTTTCAACCCAAACCTTCCTGTGATTCCATGATGACTAGTTCAGATGTGTGCTCTTGGATGGAAGGGTCTCTAGAAGTCTGTCCTATTAAACATTCTAAATAAAGTTGTCGTACCTGTCCTTGTAAATTGAAGCAGCTAAACCTCTGCTATGTGCAGATCTCTCCAAGAAAGAGTAGTCCAGTCTTAGTAGTCCAGTCCTACCAGACTGTCTGCATATACCGCCAAATCTCTGTGAACACCTCTGGTGGATTTGGTTTGGAGGCTTGACTCCTCTCATCCTACACCTGGATTTTAGGGTCAAGTATCCTAGAACAAGTGCCACGATATTAAGGTACAGGCCACCACTGATCCTACAAAACCAGGCTGGACACAAAATCCTTGCACTCCGTTTCTTACTCGGTGTGCTATCCCATGGTACATAACATGTTAAGTCCTGAGTGTTTGACAGTAATGGCCTGTTAATTGGGTGAGAAAGACACTTTAGAAAAGTAATTATTAAATTTTATTTTCAGAGTGCGCCTTCTTGTAGCAGGAGAGGTTTTTTTACGCGCAGTTTGGAAGGTGTGCTTTGATCAGTAATGCAATCTAAATGAATAGTCAGATCTATCTAGCTATCTCAGGGTCTCAAGAGTGGTGGCCTCTATTTTGGCTGTCTTTCTTCTGTGATAAATGCTGAACACTATTTTAGAATTGAGCCTTTTCTGCTTTTCTACAAGTAACTATTTAAATAATTTCAAATATACGTTAAATTATACATCTAAAATAAATTTCCTATGGATTTTATGAAATTCATTCTTTTTGTGAATTTGAAAGTCACTTTCCTAACAGGTGTGGTGAAGCCTAGGAAAATCAGATTGACTCTCACTGTCTCAGGCCTTTTAAAGGCTGCATTCAGAAGTCAATCATTGTAAAATTGTTGCTGTTTTTGAAGCAGTCACCTAAGAGTCATATTTAAAAAAAAAAAACAACAATCCACAGCTGAAATTCAGGATGCATTCTAAACATGATCACGTACTTTACATAATGCTTTGCAATGACACAGTTAAGTTCAAAATCATTTATTACAATCCAAACAATGAAGAAATATGGATATGGCAAAACCTTTCTGTTGGCAGATGATAGATTTATCTTCGATATTGTCATCATATTATTGTTTTGGTTTCATAAAACTGAATTCTTAAACAGTTTGTAAGGAAGCAGTGGGAAAAAATTAGCCCATTACACATGTGTATATATATATTTTTTTTGCCTACAGTTTGCAGGCAGATAAGGTTTCACAGAAGGCAAAGAGCAGAGATCATAATTGAGCACAGGGTTTGACAAAAAAGAGCGCAGTTTCTATTGACAGCAGTGAAGCTGAGAAGCAGGATCACCCTCAAGAGGTAGACATTTGTTGGTCTCTGTGGTATTGGAAGGTGTTAAATACCGTGATACAGTGGGAATTGCAGTGCTCTACATAGAGTCGAATTGGATCAAATCGAATTGAATCAAATCAGCTAGAATAGCAGTCTTGCAGAAAACAGCAGATGTTTACATGATTTGCTCAGCTGAGATCCAAAATCTGGACCACAACAGTGACTGAGAAACACCCAGCAAGGTCAAATCTTCTGGTACCTAATAACATTTATATGAGTACAGCCAACACAATTATCAGACCAATAGGGACCATTCTGCCTCCTGAACGACGTCTTTGTGTGGCATTTAACAAGAGAAAAAAGAGAGAACACGAACAAAGGGTACAGGGAAAAGAAGGAGTACTCACTGAAAAGGACTCACAAAGCAAAAGTGATAAGGTAAGTGGGACTGAAGTAGGGAGATTTGGGGTAATAAAAAAAGTGGATCTCTGGGTCTAAAAAATGTGGGGAACAGAGATGAAGGCTCGTGAATAGATGTGGACAACAGGCTAAAAGATGAAAGATTACAATCTCCCACATTATACAATGCTGATAGAAAAGACATTCATAAATGTAGAAAGCCAGAATGAAATGCAAAGCTAGCCTGAGCCCTCACTCTCCCCTCCAACGCAGACTCCATAGACAGATCCACACACAAGAAGAAGTTAATACAGAGGACAGACTGCACAAAGACAACATTTCAACAGTAGAATGAGTAGGAGACCTCAAAAACAGGGGTGAAAAAATGAAGACACTTTGTAGAAGGAGCTGAATGCTCTGTATTAAAGGGGGCTGAGAGAGTGAAAAAGCCCTTTACTCTGTCTGATGAAAGTCCCCAGTGAAACAGATGCAGTGAGGAAGGGAATGTATGCTCCAATTAAGGTCTGACATGAAAGGACCAACACATCTCCCTTGCGAGCACATCCAAAAGGCAAGGTGAAAACATTCTGGGGATGGAAGTTCAAGGGGGTCTACTGTGTCGAATCTCATTAGGTCCAGATGGATATCAAACTGGAGAACGTTTTCAGAGTTATCTGTGTCAAAATTGTTGACAATTCTGTGAACTAGCAGCTCTTTTTGCTTCTGTGTACTGAATATAATATCACCTTCCTACCCCATTTGCTGTTTTTGCTTTGGTCTTTCTTGCAAATCCTTACCATGGGGTAGTTAATATACCTTAAAACTAAAATCCCAGTGGATTTCAGGCATTAAATTATCACTGTGAGGTAAAATATAGGAATTTAATGTTCATCTCAGATGCCTACTTCTCCAGAAAACTTCTACTTGTTCTTTATATAGATGAGCTGAGCTAATTAGCTTGTTTCCAGTGAAACAAATAAATAAACATATGCCCCACTTCTGTGGAAGAAGTCAATGAGGAGACTAAACTGAAACCTCATGTGCAATTGTAGTACTGGAGCTCTCCACACTGAAATGGTTTTTAACTTCCTTCATCTTCTAACAAATTTAGCTTTTTAAGACTGGTGGAAGTTTTGCCATTAGTGTCAACTAATAGATGTAAGAAAATAGGCTTTATTCCAAAAACCAGGGAAATGAGTGGCATAAAAAGTATTGCTAGTGCAAGGGTTGTCATTTAAACCCCACATAAACGGAAAGAATGAAACATGAATGATTTTATATCACACGTGATTTGCACAAAATTGTGTTATGTACAATTTGGAGGGCTCTGCTGGTTTTAATAGGCCAGTCTTCAGAGAAGTGTGATACAATATTTGCGTCCTCTATAGAGGGAAGGGTGAGTGGGAGGTCTCATCCCCACTCCATATTCCTGGATCCCTAAATGTCCTCATATGACAGACCTGACAGCTGAGGTATGATGCAACTAAAAGACAGATTATCTCCATTGTCCTTTTTTATCTGCCTGGCTTTCGCTTTCCTGATGTGGGGGAGGATGGAGCTGGTAGCAGGAGAGAAGCAATATGAATAATGACACCAAAGATTGTGATATTCAGATATCAGTATTCATAGCAAACATGTCAATATTTATTTTAAAGAAACAGAAAACACAGCATGCATCCAACATTTCCTTGGAAATGTGTCTCAAAACTTCTCATTTCTCCTCAAACTGGTTTTAAATAAAAGCAAGTTCACACCACTCTGAATTAGATCAACATAGAAATGAACGAGTAAAGAAGGAAAGAATTTATTTATGTGATGTTTTATTTCACAAGGACTACTTCCACTGAAGAAGAAATTGCTATTCTTTGCCAGAAACATTAATAGCACTTTTCTCTCTTGTCCTCACACTCCGTGTGTTGTGTGGCTCAGTTGTCCATTTCTCCTCCCCAACTGACTCACCACCAGCGCTCTGTGTTATTCCGAGAGCAGTGGCCCATAAAACGAAGATAACAAGTCCCAACTCCCAGCAAGCTTTTCCTTGTCAATGAGAGATTAAAAATAACGGTCGGGGACTATGCAATGATATTTGCTGCTAACTTTACAAATTTTCATCCAGAGCATCTGAGAATTTTTACCGCTTTCTAATCTTCTGCAATAGCTTGAATTTCTCCTCATTAGGTTTCATTGCGCAGGACAAAAAGGTGGCATATGGCTTTTCTGCTCAGAAAATATGTCATTAAAATAGGTATGCAGGTTATCATGTTGGTGTAGCTCCCTACACAGGCAGATTAAAAGGATTTTAGGTAAGCTCTAAAGTTACACGTGAAGTATTCACTCTGTCACTTTATGATTCTTTGTACGATCACCAGGCAGACTCACAGGGAAAGTGAGGAAAATGAAAGTCCACATTCCTGTGCATAGGTTTCTATGGATGCAAACAAATAAACATATGTTACTGGAATAGCGGTGTTGCAAAGTCTCATGAGCTCTGTCCATCTCTTAAGAACACAAAGTGTTTTCTGATATACTCCTTTGAAGTAATTTCTTAAAATCCCTCTCAGATGAGACACAAGTTTGTCAAGAGCCTTGTAATGCTCTGCCTGCTAAGAGCTCTTAAAATTCTCATAGCTGGAAAGACTAAATTTGGGCCAAACCCCAGGCTGTTACTCACTCTCCTCTAAAAGCCAGTGTAAGCATCACATTAACCTCAGGGCTCTCCAGATAAGACTATTCTTTGGTAGATTTGCCAGGGCATATTCAGATTGACTTGACATTTGACTGCAAAGTGTTTGTGTCTCGGTGCAAGCATTGAATCATTTTGATAGAGCTATTTAGCACACTGTTTCTAAGCAAGTTTTCTGCTTAAATCCTGGCTATCCGAGGTTTCCACAGTCAATTGTTCTCCTCGCCTTATAAATAAAGAAACATGGCAGGAAAAAGAAGGAGAAGGAGAGAGAGAGTGAGAGGAAGGGGAAGGGGAAGAGGAAGGAGAAGAGGAAGGAGAAAGAGAAAGAGAAAGAGAAAGAGAAAGAGAAAGAGAAAGAGAAAGAGAAAGAGAAAGAGAAAGAGAAAGAGAAAGAGAAAGAGAAAGAGAAAGAGAAAGAGAAAGAGAAAGAGAAAGAGAAAGAGAAAGAGAAAGAGAANAGGAGGGGGAGGGGGAGGGAAGGGGGAGGAGGACGAGAAGGAAGAGGAAGAGGAAGAGGAAGGAGAAGGAGAAGGAGAAGAAGAAGAAGAGTAACAATTGCTGGTTGCCATGTGGCACTATAGATGATTAGCAAAAGGACCTAATAATTTCAGTAAACGCTATTTCTTCATGTTAAATAGATGTGCCTTTTACTGTGAGAATTACAAGCATTTGATTGAGCTCAGAGCACTGACAGAAGGTCAGAGGAAGCTCCCAGTTTTGCTGACTGCAAGAACTGCAAGCAAAATCTAAAGCTATACCTTCCTGTAAGTGCTGGCATGTAATGGCCAACTATATCTGCCTCCTGGTGGTTTTTTTTTTTTTTTTTTTTTATAAAATTTTTTTTTTTTTTTTTTTTTATAAAATTTTTTTTTTTTTTTTTTTTTGTTTTTGTTTTTTGTTTTTTTGTTTTTTTTTTTTTAAGGAAAAGATTCTTAACTACTTCTGTAATTATCTTGCAATTTTGGATGAAAAATCAGTCATTTATTAAGGACAAGTTGAGCTACTTTCTTCTGGTCCAAGTAGCTGATGTGTGGCTCAGAATGTCTTCATCTACATCATAGAAACCCTGTCTACCCAATAGACTTTTACCAGCAAAAATTAGGGATTAATTCAATAAGTCCCAGTAATCTATATCAATTACTATAGAGGTCAACTTGTATTTATGATCGTTCAATAACCACATTATTTTGAAAAGTCATAATGAAATAGAGCAATGTGGTTTTTTGGGTTTTTTTATTATTATTGTTTATTATTTTATTTTTATTTTTAAGAATCAGTATAATAAAATCTAATTTTTATTTCTGTTGTCTCTGTACAAATCGGATTTGTATGAGTCAGAATGAAGATGAACACTAGCTAGGTATTTCAGTCAGCCCCTATGTAACACTTAAGAAAAAAGACACGCCATTGCTTTGCCATTCTTACTGGATGTACCGTGTCCATCCTCAAACTCAAGCTCTGCTAAGCCAAAGACTCTCTTCTGGATTTTCAACCCACACTTCATACCTGGATACTTTATATTAGACTAAACTTGAAGCAGTAATCCATGAAGAGCAACAATTTGGATGAGGCATTGGAATAAGATGAGGATTTTTTATTTGGTGAATTAATTGCAAACAAATTCTACAACTTAAAGAGCACAAAATATTTTGCACCACCACACTGAGATATCACCCTGGTTCCCTCAAGTATTGCTTTTCCACATGGCCAGCGCATACAGGCTACTGAAACACCAACTAAATATGTCCAGACCTTCCAGAGACACTGGATACACTCAAAACTGTTCTGATAGGACAAGAGACGCCTCAGTGATTGACTGACACCGAATTTTTGTCCTGTCTTCCCAAGGGAAAAATAAGGACAAAAAGATACACAAAACAGAATCAGAAATACAGAAGAATGACAGACATTCAGCTTGCAAACTGGGTCTGTCAGAGCCAAGGATACAGCCCTAGGGTTGGGTTAGCTTCATGATCCACATCAAATATCTCTGCTGTCATGGAGGCACATGTTTTTGATTGTCATGAATGGTACACAGCGATGATGCTCAGGTGAAGTGACTTGTAAACACTTATCTGTGACTGAGCTTTCTCACTGATGGATGGCAAAGGAATAACAATAGAGACTGTTCTGTTTTATCTGGGATTGAATGGAATCACTGCAAGGATATACATTTCCAAAACATACTTGGAAAAATCCCACTGTAGGTGAAATGAACAAAGACTCCTTTTTTTTTTTTTTTTTTTTTTTTTTTTTTTCTGTACATTTCCATTATTTTTCAGAAAAAACAGAAAATCAGGGGAAATTGCAAGGACACCAGCAAGAAGCAATGTGAGGGCATAATCTCAAACTGTGGTTGTATTTAAGTGTAGGAGTGAAATTGGACTCACTTGAGAAAGTTAATCAAAATTAAAACCAAAACAGACCAACAAACACTGATCCACCAGAAACACTGCTATACAACCTGAAAGAACCTGATAATCACAGTAGTTGCTTGAATGTTAGAATTAGCTTCAAATCCTTGCACATTATTAAATCCCTTCACTACTCTTTATGGAATAATGAACTTGAATGTTCTGTAATATATTAAGTAAACATCTTCATACAATCTATGATTTTTGATGTACAGGCTACTTGGACATGAACCATTTTTTCAATGTGGATCTTTAAAATCCTATTATTCTCACATTCTGTCTCTCTCTTCTCTTATCAGATTAGTATTTTGCGTGGTCAAGTTCTTTTGATCTGCTTGGTGCGGGACACATGGACTAGGGAACAGATACTCCTAGAGCAGTTGTTAAAATAGAATTAACTGATGTTCAGGCAACTGGAAACCTTGAAACACATGATAATACAGTAGAAAGCATACTCAGCACATGTGAAAACGTATTCAAGTGTGGTTGCTTAACACTGATGTCAAAGAAGAACCTAAACCAATGACTTCAACCTTCATTCAAATTACATTCAACCTTCAACCTTTTAGGAGGAACTCAGATGACCACTGATTTTGGATTATAGCCAGAACATAAATTTAAGGCACTTCTGCCCGATACCCAGCTGCTTCTTAGAGTGACAGAACTCTGGGGCTTTGCCGTGTTGAGCACTGGCGGATGAAAACACTCAACAGAAGGAGCCGGGTTTCCAAAATTCTATTAAGTACTTTTGCTGAAGACTTACATATGAATTTGGGCCATCCCTTCTAAAACGTGGAGCTCGATATTTAGCAAGCTAAATGGTTTCTGACACAGTTAAGCAATGTTCCAAGCAGATACTTAGCTCCAGATCAAACTCCTTCCACTTTCGTGGCTAAAACGTGCTCCTGTGTCCACGGACGGTTTGAAGATACAAGTCTTTGACCTAAGTGTCATCGCCTCATGACATTCTGAGCTCATCACCCTGTGCTTCCCCCAGGCTCTTGGTCCCTCTCCAGAAGGGCATCGAACTCCTGTAGATCTTCTGTCACTGGTGAATGTCTCAGAGACAAAAGGAGGTTACCAGGTGCTCTGGGTGACTACGCATAGACAACTAAATGTTCTCCCCAGTGTTTAGCCAGCTTGAGCTATATTCAATTATACTGAGTGAGATTATTGCCAGAAAGCTCATGTAAGGCTTAAAAGAATGTACTGTTGCTATTGTTTGACAGATGTAAGGACAGAATAGCCAAGGTTATTACCTCACTTGAATAATTTAGATTTTTGAAAACTTTTAAGGTCCTAAAATTGGATTTTATGGTGAAACCAAGACTTTCAGGCAGGTCTTCTGTGTTGATGTCTGATCATACTCTATGTGAAACGAGATGTGGTTACATAGCGCTGAAGTAAACAGATATTTATACCTGGGCACATAACTGATTCTTGGGGGCAATTATTATTATGGCATTATTTTAGACCAATGAGTTTTCACCCCCTCAAAAAAAAGAAAAAAAAAAAGAAAAAAGAAAAAAAAAAGGTAGAGCAAAATGTTATCTCTTTATTGCTAAGACTCTTTGAAAATGAAAAATATTGATTATTTTATCATTTTTGCTGGTAGATAAGAAGAATCTGGACAGTCAGTAATTCAAAGTGTTACCATTTTTGTGCAGAAATTTATTGCATTTCTGACAATGAGATACTCAGAGATCTACAGGGATTTGTTGGGAGTTTATTAAAAAACCTTGGGGTGTAGGTTGGTGTAGAAGCTGCTTCTTTTTTTGCAGGCAATCCCAGAAGAGAAAGCCATAAAGTGTTATGCTGAAAAATGTTTAGGAAGGAACACTCAGAAACATCCCTCACTGGTGAAATCTGAAATATAGGGCGTGGAAGTAGCACTGTTGCCAAAATGCAGAACAGTACATTTCTGAACTGGCTTTTGATCTCTGCTGTTCATCTCTTGGGGCTTTTGGAAAACCAGCTTAATATCCTGGGCTTTGAGTAACCTAGTCTAGTGGGTAGCATTCCTTCAATGGCAGGGGGGTTGGAACTAGATGATCTGTCGGGTCCCTGCCAGCCCAAACCATTCTATCATTCTGTGATTCTCTCCTTAGTGGATTACTTTCTTAAGAAGAAAATGCTAGTTTGGGGGGTGGGTTTTTTTTGTGGTGTTTTTTTTTTTTTTTTTTTGTTTTGTTTTTTTGTTTTTTTGTTTTCTTTTTTTTTTAAAGCAACATTAGGAACAGAGTTGTAATCTTTGACTGCAGTTTTTTAAGTGTTTACTTTCTATGTCTGGACTAGTGTTCTTCAAAAACAGGAAGGGCTAAATATGTGTGTAAGGAGATAATGTAATGTTTCTTTCTCTCCTGTATGTAAGGGAGAGAAAGAAAGAAGAGAGACAAACTGAGAGATCACCTCTGGATCAGACATCCAATTTTAGGCTTAATCTTCTTAACCATAGTTTGTTCCATTTTGTGCAGCAGAAGAAATAGCTCCAAACAGAGATGTGAGAGAATACGTTTCAGATACCTTCTGGTTATTAGCTATGGTAGTGAAGTCTTTCATCAGAACTTGCCTCCCACCATCCCAAGATGGTGAGACCCTTAGTAATACAAAGCTATCAAGTGTCTAGAATCAGCCTAAAACATTATAAAACAAATATGAAAATATAGAACATGCTTTACAGCATGCAGCGTTTTGCAGGCAGATATTCCATTGCAGATTTGAGCAACACAATACAATATAAGCACATGAGCACCTGTCTAGCCCTTTCTTATCTATTCAGTGTCCTGTCTTCTTTCAGATTCCTCTCCCCTTCCAGTTTTTAATATTTGGAATAATTTTTATGTTTGGCAGCAGCAGATGGATCCTAAATACCTGTGAAGTCATTAGTTTATTAACACAATTGGTGAGTACAGTCATCCTCAGTGAAGGGCAACTGTTAACAATTATCTCACTAATTTCCCTGTGTAAATGCATCATGTCAGGGACAGCATCTGAAAATCATTTAATACATTTGAATATCATATTCATTATCGATAATACGTGTGCTCTCATTCTTTGGCTTACAGGCAGAAGAAAAGAACAAGTAAGAAGGACAAAAAAAAAAAAAAAAATTAAGAAGCAAGGGAAAAACCCCAAACCACAGACCCCCGGAATGTCTTGAGTTTTAAAAATAAATTATAAAATTAGTTGATGAACAAAATTAATCCAAACTGACTTGAATTTGAATTCTGTCAGATGAGTAAAAAGTGCCCTAGGTATATAAACAAGCTTTGGTAATAAATAATAATGCAGCAAGCCAAGGGGAAAGTGTTTATAAAAGGGATTTGTGTTTGGTGCATTCTCATTTGGCAGTCTCATTAATGATTTAGAAGAAGGTGTAAACACCACATTCATGATTTTAGGGAATGCTGGTGTGCTACAAATGCCAATGAGTTAAAAAAAAAAAAAAAAAAAGGAAAAGAAAAGAAAAGAAAGCAAGAGAAGTAATTCTGTAAAAAGCCTTCTGTGTCTCTGTGTTTTGGGCTGAAAAGGAATAATTTCTCTTCTCCCATGTCCCTAGCTCTTCTTCTGTCTTAATTTTCTCAGAATCTGTGCACCCCAGAGCCATTGTTATGTTTCTTAAGCTGTTCCCCTCTAATAACCCAAGTTCCTCCATTTTTCTCATTTATTTTTTGTTGGAGTTTGTCAGAGAGCTAACCATGTAGAATAAGAATGTGGAGACGTGAGCTTAACTACCTCTGTGTAGTTGTGTGTTGGGTGAACACTGAAACTCTGCCTTTTGCTGCACAGATGTCTAAACCCAAGTGAGGAAAGACTCCTCTGACAATAAGGTTGTTGTCAACAGCAAATTATCTCCTATAGCCATTGAAAGGCTTGTTCAATGCTCAAAATGAATGTTTGGAAATGTTGCAATGGAAATACAGAGGTCTAGGGTGGAATGTACTTATTTGGAAATCTTAAGATGTGACCTAGTAATCATATAGGGACATTTCATCCTCATTTAGACCCAAGAAACTGGTCAATGGATTAATCTCATGCCTTGCTGACTTTTACATAACAGTTGTTATTTAATTGTTAAATGCAATTCTCTGGAGGAAAACGTTCACTGATTATACGTCAGCTCTTTCTCTATGGTCTACAGCTGTCTGATTTATAGAGCTATGTAAAGCTTTCATTAAAAAAAAAAACAACCAAAAAACAACAACAACAACAACAACAACAAACCCCAGCAAGCAAAAACCCCCACCAAAACCAAACCCAAACAGCAAAAAAACAGAGTTAATCCCTTGAACTCCTTTCCTTGCCTTTTTCTCTGTCCTGTCCTAATGATGTTTAGGGTTGTCTTATTCTCTGAAAGAGTCATCTGGATCTCACTAGTAAAATTGTTCGTCAGCTAGCAGAACTGATAAAGACCAGCGTACCCTGGACCATGTCACTTTGCCAGAGTTACTCTTTACTGGCTGTTCGTGAGATAGTACAAAATGCTGGTTACAGTTATCCATCCTCAGAAACAAGAATAGAAATTGATCCTTAAACAAAAGAACTTAGAAAGGGGTTATTGATCAGATTACAAATGAGGTCTGAGAGGCAGGACCAGGGTAGGAAAACCTGATCCTTCTGTCAAGGCTCTTTAATGGCACTGCAGATCTCTACTCCTCTGTCAAGGCCTGCGCAAAAACACACTGAAGTCAATGAAAAGAGTCCTATTAATATTGCTAATTGATTTTAGATGTGACTGAAACATTGGGAAAGGATAGGAAGAGTCCCTGGTTTCTGCTGCAATCTATCTGCTGTTTCTAGATGCTGATGGCTCCCGCTTAATCTAATTCTTATCTCAAACCAACAAAACCCCTGCCCAGCCATCAGCTTTCTCTCTGAATCTGTTTCTACTCCAACTGCGTTCCTGTACAAGCATTAAACTTGTCTCAAAACTCTCCTGCTTCTCTCTTTTACTTTACTGACAGAAAATTACTTTTTCTCTGTGCTGATTTATTTTCCCCTTTTAGCCAAAGAACTTATCTTCCTTTCTGCTTCTGTGCTAGCACTTCTCCTTTCCTGCTCCTTTTAATTATTTCTGAGTCCTTCTGAATGAATTTTTATTTCTCTTCTGCAAAATTTTCTCACCATTTCTGCCCACATTCCTCAGCTGTCTCCCAGATATTTGCTCTGCAATGTTTTCCATGCTAGGGTGTGACTCTAGCACTGTTGTTTTTCTTACACTCCAAACACTGCAAAAGTACCTTTTTTCAGATGAGAAACCTCCTGGGAATCTCTATTTTTCTATATATATATATATATATTCTCACCTCATATATATATATATATATATGTATAAATATATGCATCTATATCTTCACAAAAACATACAAATTTTGAATCCTTAGTGGATATTTCAAAGGGGTGGAGAAAATTTAGGTATTTTAATAGAAGATTTTTTTACTGAAATATTTATAGTCAAACTGGAGAAGCATTAGGAAATACATTATAAGATTGGACTCTGATTTTGGGAAGGTGTGTAGATCTAGGAATAGAATGAAGGACTTCTGACATCTTTCAGTTTATGAACTTATGGTTATGCTGCTAGCTATGTCCATCCGGATCACATCTGCGGAGAACTAATGCAAAAAAGGACGTAATGACTCTTTTTTCCTAAACAAGGAACTAATTTTGTTTATCAGCATTCAACAATGTATATTTGCCTTGAACCTTGTATGGCTTTCCATTTGATACTTTCAAGACATACTAAGTGTTTAGCATAGATTTTACTGTGTCAAAATTAAAAACTCATTTTACTTGAGGTAAGGAACAGTCAAATCCTAAGCCTTTTAATAAAGGGATTAAAAAGACTACTAAATAGCTCTTGTTTAGCTTGTGTAGAAATGTGTTATCTGATCTTTTTCCCTAGGTTGCTGTGAAGTTCCGAATTTAGTCATGTGTTTATTTGCCTGCTGTTTTATATTTCAGGTTGCATATGAAAAGCCGTAGAGGCTCATGGCAAGCCTTGGAAGGTCAATGGCAATTGCTGGGTCCAGATGGCTGGCTGGTGACAACCACAATCTCCCTTCAGGCTCGGGTTAGTGTATTCTGTTGTCTGGATGTGCCAGATGAAGCATCACTGGACAGCACTCTCAGGAGTGGGGATTGCTTGCCTGCTTGGTCCTCATCAGAATTGCAGGAACCCAGAATGGCCTGGCTTGGAAGGAACCTTAAAGCTCACCTGGTTCCATTCCCCTGCCGTGGACAGTGACACCTTTCTCTAGGCCAGGTTGTTCTGAGTTCCACCCAAACTGGCCTTGAACACTCCCAGGGATGGGTCAAGAGCAGCAGGTTCAAGAGCCAGAAGAAGTTGATCAGCCTGTAAATCTGCCCAGGTGGGTTCTCAAGAAGCACAACACTCCCCATTGGGCCAAAGAACAGACACTGCTAGCTTGCAGGTCAAAATCCAGACAATCCTCTTGGAGAAGCAGCTGTATTGTCCCTTGTCCACTAGCAGTGACACCTGGATGACCACTGTTTTTCCATCACCAGAGTAATGTCACCCTGTGTTGTGCCAGCTAATTTAAAGGTGACTGTGTTTGTGTCTTCATTTTTATTGTCAGAATAAGCATTTAAACCTGCACAAGCTTTTTGCTGAGGATCTCTGTAGTCATCATAAACCTCTTCCAGTGAAATAAAGAAGCCTAATTACAGATTGGGAAAAGGAATCACTGAGAATTTAAGCAGCCTTACAAAGAAAATGTGGCAAGACAGGGACAGAGCCAATAAGAGCACCTGAGAGTGTTGATCAACATTCTTAAAAATTAGAAATAGTCCAGGAGATTTGGAAGATTGCATTTTATTTAACAAGTTAAGACTGAGCTTCATATATTTAGAAAGAGCATTCCAGGATGTGGTGCCTGACGCAGCAGGAAATTGCATTCAGTAGTTTTGGAGGTCCCCACCAAATTTTCCCTGTGACAGGTCATTCCATTATTGCCCACTAAAGATTTCCTTACAACTTTCTCTGAAGCATCCTACACTTAATTCAGATGTAGGATATTGAACTGAATGGATCACTAGTTTGATCTATTATGTCAGTTCCTGTGTTCTTAGAGATGCAAACGGTGTGTGGGACACAGGTTTACCTCGTTGTACGCAAAGTCAGACATAAGTGTGGTACCGACAGTGGTAGGGGAGAACTTGCTCGGGGATGGGGGAGCTGCCAATCCTCACACCATTTTGTGGCTGCTCAAGAACTGAGACAGAAGTTTTACTTTGTAGAAGAAAGCCCCATGTACACTGTAAATGCTGTTGGCCATGTGACAGCACCATATTCTTCGATGGGCAGAAGTCATTTTCTTCTGTGACTATATTTGATTTCAATTAAAAGAAGACAGCTTGCTTAATCTTTCCTAAAAGCTGATATGGTGTATACCTGAGTGAACTGGCCAATTTCCCTCATAAATTATGTATAAAATCCCCAACTGCCTTCTCTCTCAGAAAGTCAGAGGAAAATTCAATTTCTCTTTTAGCTTATATTTTTTCATGGTTCTTGGGATATTCATTTCATATTTTCTGCTCATTTTTATAAATGTCTTATTTATTCAAGCTCTTCATAGAGGAAAGTAATGCCATGCATTGCTGATTTTATTACATTGGACAGTTTACAATATCTCTTCAGAACTTAACATGTTAATTGATTTAAAAATTTCTATAAATTTCACCCATGGTTTAGGATCATACATACTGATGCCAGGGAGACTCAAAATGTCTTCTGTGGCCCTGTTGGAGTTTATCTAGATGTGCATAGTTCTTTTCCTTCTCTATTCCTAGCAGAGATGTGAGGGGAATAAAATGTCCAGGCTCATGACCAGGGAGAGTAGCTAGGACCAAAATTAGCTGTGTGATCCCAGTCCTTCATTCTGCTTTTTAAAACTGGGGGCATCGACCGAGTGTTATTACCTGTCATGATACCACATCTTCTTGTCATTATGATTAACTCCCTGTTCCAAATACAGGATTCTGCTTCACTTCAAACTGTAGATCCTATGAATTGCACTTACAGGATTTTTATATTGCAGTTATTGTATATTTTATAGTAAAATACATGACTGTGAGCTTTATTGGTCCTGTCTGCAGTGCGCAGATGCCAACAAAACACTGAACTCCCAGAATCCCTTTCCATCCTGCAGGGATCTCAAAACAAAACCTGGAAATACTTCAGTGAACAGAGGTAGATTTCTCTGGAACATTACAGATTCATCGAGTTCTGTTTGAGTGGAAGAGCAACTGGCTTAATATAGGGCTAGAGGTCTGCAAATAAATGGGAAAACACCCTAATATCCCATGCCAAACTCGCAGTCTACTATTTCATGGAAAATATTTCAGTATCAAGCTGCAGTGCAGAATGTTATCTGTGACCACAATGACATGTATGTGCGCGTGCACGTGTCTACATGGAGCCTATACTGTACAATAAAACTACTTAAAAGGAAAAAGCCGGTTGTAAATATTGTTACAAAACCATCCAGCTGCTGTAATCAAGTTTCAAACCAAAACTTGGCTAAAGCAAAAAAAGACTTCTCCTTACAAATCTTGCTGTTTTGTTTACAAAAAAAAAACCCCAAACAACCAAAAAACACCACCCAAAAATCAAATAAAACTAAATTCCCAAGAAATTTAGGCTACCACAGTATATACAAATAACATCTGTGACTAATCACCATTCTTCTGTGCTCTTTTTATTTATTTATTACATGGTTTTTAAATAGTTTTTATTTATTTGGCCTTTGAGAACCTGGATCTCAGTAAAATATTTACTGAAGGAAAGAGTGAACAAAAAAGAAAACAACTGCATCTAAGCAGAGAGAGTTGTCATAAAGTGGCAAGGGCTCTGCTGTTAGGAAAAGGCCTGGGTGGATGCCAGGTCATGGGTCCACACAAGCCCAAGTGGAGATGTTATGTGGATCTTTTTAGACTCGGACCTGTGCTTAAAATTCTGGGTTTCT
Source organism: Dasyornis broadbenti (assembly GCA_013397935.1). Taxonomy (NCBI): domain Eukaryota; kingdom Metazoa; phylum Chordata; class Aves; order Passeriformes; family Dasyornithidae; genus Dasyornis; species Dasyornis broadbenti. The sequence continues at coordinate 51,116 of VZRN01005574.1, forward strand.
ACTGTCTGATTCTACAGATTTCGTCAAATGCAATGAACTGGTCGTGTCTGCCTGGGACGCAGACCTGAATCCATTTGCACTTGAGGGCTCTTCCACCTTAAAAAAAAAAAAAAAAAGGGGGTTTCTGGCCCTGTCCTGTGTAGGATTTTTGGAGCATACAGACACATTCCTTACGTCTAAAAACCACCCACCCAGTTAGCTCACCTTTCCAGACAGATACCTAGCAGGACTAAATATCCGTGTAGGTTCTATTTGCATTACATTACTTAGTATTCCTTTTCCCTCCCCGCCTTTCCCCAGGTGAGAGCAGAAGCTGAAGGAAGAGTAGGTACGTGCTTTCAATACCAAAATATTCTTTTCAAGTGGCAAGAGAGGGAGACAGTTTCAACATATAGCTTCCACACACTCTCTTAAGAGTATTTTCAGTTTAATTAAGACTCTATTTTTAATTAAGACTCTATTTATTTCGTGAGTAACGTGTGGGCTCTAACATCTACCTGCTAATGTTAAGTCACAGAATGGCCTTTCCTTTTCTTATTTTATGGAGTTGCTTTCTCCACTTGTTCCTTGTTGACCATGAAAATTGCTGAATATAGGGCTTCTGACTGACCATAAATGTCATTGGTCATGCCGTATGTTTGGGGAATCTTTATTGTCTTGGCTCTGGCTCCGTTTTAATATCAAAGTGCAGATTTTGAAGGTGAGGGTGGTATGTTTTTTCTTTTTCTTTTTTGTTTTGTTTTGTTTTGTTTTGTTTTGTTTGTTTTTGTTTTTTAGTTCGTTGGTTAGTTTTGTTTTGTTGGGTTTTTTTGGTTTGCTTGGTTTTTTGTTTTGTTGTTGTTGTGGTTTTTTGTTGTTTGTTTTTTTTTTTTTTTTAATTTATTCTATCTCTGTTACCACCTGCCAAACAATGGATATGTAAATAATTTGGGGGGTTTTTGAGGCATCTCAGCTGTACTGGGCATGGTAGCTCAGAAGTTGGTGTTAGCTCTCCACCTTTGCTTTGCACAGCATGTTAGCTGATTCTGTGCAGATTATTCTCGTTTTGCAACGATTGCCAAACACTTGTGTTACAATCTGTGCTCACCTCAGCATTTACCCGTCTTTTTACTCATAAGCAAAGCTAGCAGAAAACCCTCATTCTGGATGTATGCCACCATTCCCCTCTGAAATTCTAGAATAACTTTCAAGTGAAAATCATAGAAAGACAGAGTCCCTGGTGAACTTCCTGAAGATTCACTGAATTTTGATCCTTATGTGTCAATACACAGTTTTGATGGAATAGATGTTATTTTTTTTGGTGATGGGGAAAGAAAAGGACGTGGGAACAAATATGGTGGCATGAATGTTTGACTCCCAGCAGTAAAGCAAGAAAACAAAGAGACAGATAAACCCCCAGCTGCAAAAGATCTAACCAGAAAGAATTACATCTTAAAGCTAACCCTCTGGAGAAGTGTGTGCGCATCTTCTCTTTAGGTGTCATTCATTTAGTTCTCACCTATTATTGTGTTTCACGGAGGACAGGATTTCTTAAGCAAGGGAAATTTCAGCTGTGGCTGAAGATTGGGATAATTTTTAAATTGACAGGCTAAAAACCTGTGGAGAATCTGGAAAGAAAAGATGAGTTGTGCCGGCAGCTATCTGAACTGCAGGGTTTTTAATTATTACTGTGATTATTGACAAAGGGCTAATCCAGCATGAAAAAATGATAGGAGTTTTAGTTTTTAATATTTTTACAAAACTTTGTAATAGTAATATCAGAATCATTTAGTTTTGAATAAATATGGCAACCACAAATATTTTCGCCAGAACATTTAGAAAGATTTTCTTGGATTTTATTTGCTCACTTGCTGTTTGTTTTCCTAAAAGTAATGGAAGAAGAAAGGAAAATCTA
>VZRN01005574.1:61912-86332 GCA_013397935.1 Dasyornis broadbenti
AATCGTGCCTAGAACGATCATTACAGAGTTGCATTCAGAATCATCCAGAATCATTGGTAAATGATGATAGAATAGAATACACCAGAAGAAAAAGAAGGAAAGGAAAGAAAAGAAAGAAAGAAAAGAAAGAAAGAAAGAAAGAAAAAAAAGAAAGAAAGAAAGAAAAAGAGAAAGGAAGAAAGGAAGAAAGAAAGAAAGAAAGAAAGAAAGAAAGAAAGAAAGAAAGAAAAGAAGAACATAAAAATCCACTGTCGGTTACTTGATAATTATAAATCTACAGAAAGGATAGAAGGGGAGTGGAAGAAAAAATCCCAGACTTGTATCTTTATTAGGAGCTCAAAATGTCACACATAAGCAAGGAATACTACATAAAATATTAAGCGACTCTAATGCTGACTGGGAAAATTTATGGAGTTGGAGCTGTCTGTCTTAAATCATGCCCTCTAGTTATCTGTGCTTCATCTTGCCTAACTTGCATTCTCTGAGGACTGTGCAAGTTTTTAGTTCTGTGTATTTATAAAAAATTTACAAAGGATTAATTTAAGCACTACATTAAGATAATAGTAATAATAATGATAATAATCTGAGATGCACGCAGAGGGAGGGAGGGAGATGTTGCAGGAAGGAAGGTTTACCAAACAGTAGTTATAAAGATATAGCTTTATTTTTTCTCTCGTTTGTTTGCTTGGTTTTTAATGAAAACGGATGTTTTCTCATTTAGAAAAGTAATTATTTGGCAGTTTGGCAGTTTGTTGGTCTGTTATGAAGAATTGTTGCTGTATATCATTATGGTTGAGACTAGCCTTTCGTTACAGCTTTAATAATGATTCTCTACCTGCCACTGCCAGTAAAATCAACTTCAGTGAAATAGCTCAGTTACATCTGAATAGAATGCACATGTTTGTGTTTGGTTTTGGTTTTGGTTCTGGGTTTTCTTGTTGTTGTTTTCTATTTTTTTTCTTTTTTTCTTTTTTTTTTTTATAAATCTGATGCAAAATAAGTAACATGTCCGGGATATGGGAGTGCAGTGGAGTAAACTCACTTTTTATGTGTATATTCTGAACCTGTATCTTACCCAGCATCCAAAGACCTTGAAGTCTCCGTGTAAACCCAAGATTTGGTGATATTTAGCATATCTTGGCTTAATTAATTAGAGCATTAAGTGGTTGCCTGTGGGTTTACTGTCATCCCAGACAAAGCAAAGCCACAGTTGGGTTCCTAGTCTCCAGCACTTCAGCTCAACAAGCGTCACGGACAGAGAAGGGCCAAGCAAGAGAAACCACACAATTGATTAGACACTTCATGAGGGACCAGTAAGGGGAATACACAGTTTTACATGAGAGAGGAAATTACCTCTAGAGCTGGGACATGAGTGGAAAGAACAAAGATGCTCATCTTTGCTTGTAGCAAATTTATTCTGAGAAAAGAAACGCAAATCCCCAAACTCTTACGTGTCCTTTCCCACAAGGGTATGTTACAAGGAACAGCAGGAGAGGAGTCAAATGGACGACATGAATGTGTTGACAGAAATGGGAAGTTTTAGCTTCAGTGAATTCTGTGTAAGGGTCTTGAAACAGGCAACAACTACTTTTAACTAGCGATCTTTTGAGGGAAACAAATTGTTAAACTGGGAATCACAACTTCAGGTGTCTTAATCAGCTGAAATAAAAATTCTGTACATAGAGGATTGATTTGCAAAGTTACCATTGTCCCATACATTTGGAGTAGGAAAACTGAGACTTAGAGGCAGAAGACGTGCGGGGACCCTTCACAGACTTCTTTGGAAGATACAAGCCTCCACATGGTATCTCCAGGCTGTAACTCTCAGGAAGTTCAGAATACTCAGTTCAGTCTCTATCACAGACACAGGAAAACCATTTAAAAATCTATTTTATTTTTCTTTATTAAGAAAGGCATTCGGGTCTCTCAGGTTTTTGGATTCTTGTTTTAGGATGAAAATGAGTGTGAAAACATTGGACTTGAAAATTCAGACCTTTTACCAGCTCATTTTTCTTGTTGTTCTTTTATTTTCATTCTTACTTAGCTGTGTTACAGAAAGATGAATTCTGTAGTACTTACATTGTACACATTGAACCATTGTACAGGCAGACACGTAGACAACCTCTTAATGGAATTTCTTTGAGCTGAGTGTTACAAAGAAGTTGGATAAAAGGAAAATATGATTATTACCTGGATTACTGATGAGGACGTTAGATGAAAAGGGTTAATTTAAAAGAAGCAATCCAAAAGCACAACTGTGGTAGAAGCAGGAACTCTTTGTCACAAGTTATTCTCGGTATTCTGTCTTCAAATATTTCCTTTTTATTTTCTGAAACCCAAGCTAACATTTGTGGCACATGGCCAGGCCTGAGAAGATCCCTCCATTACCAGTGGGACCTAAATGTGCTGTCTGCTCCATCACCCATCAGCTCCAAGGGCCCTGTGCCATAAATCATACAGGGACGGGAAGGGACCTTTCCTCTGCACCCTATAACACATGGGGTTACCTGTCTGGAGTATTTCCCTGTCTCCCTTAAATACAAAATGGTGTTAGTGAATAACAGGGATTCATGGAAGAGAGGGAGGAAAAAAAAAAAAAGAGAAGAGACAAGGTACCACCCCATTTTGTAAACTGAAAGGACTTCAACTAATGCTCCATAAAAACTGGCTTAATATACAGTTATTACAAAGCTTCAGTTTTCTGACAGATTAAGTGCTATTAAATCACTTTGCTCTGAAGACACTAAAAGGTCACAAGATGAATTAGTTCAGGCCGTCTTAGCCTACTCCTCAAACGTTGCTCCACTCAGATGAGAGAGGAGTGAAAAAAAAAAGAAAACTGAACTGCAAATTATGACCCTCTAAATGTCTACAGGACGCGAAGCTGTGAAGAATGACAGTGCCTTGTCAAAAGCAGGCAGATGGGCTTTTATCAGCTTGCAGGGCAATTTTCTTCCCTTTTTTCTTTCTTTTTTTTNTTTTTTTTTTTTTTTTTTTTTTTTTTTTTTTCCCCCTTTTTTTTTTTTTTTTTTTTTTTTTTATTTAGTAGACTATGATCCATAATGTTGCATTCTACCCTTTAGGAAGAATTTTCCAGTTGAAAAGATCAGCAGGCATAACCTAGCCTACTGCTCGGGACATGTAGTCGGGTTGGATGCAATAATTTTTTTAACAGTACAGTGGGAGCTTTTTTCTTTTTTTTTTTTTTTTTTTTTTTTTTGAGTACCCCTTTTAATAGGAAAAAATTCCCCTCAAGGGGGATTTCACATGTGTTTTAGTAAGGCTGGCATCTCATGCCCAGTGGTATTTTATTTTTCTGTTTTTCTCGGGGCGTTTATACAGTGAAAACTGACAAAGGCTGCCGTTGTGTGCTGTTACCAGTACTGTCTTCTCTGTACAGATTGATCACTCTGCCCTCAGTGAAGTTATTCCAGTTTTACAAGGTCAGTGTAAATGGGATCAAAACCGAATCCTTGATGAAGCTTTCAATAAGTTACTGACACATTTTTGGCTTCAGCCTCAGCAGGAATGGCCCCTGCCTTTGGGAATTGTACACCGACTCTGCTAGGGGTTTAATTTCACCCCAGAAAGCAGAAAAAATCGGTACTCGAGAAGACTTTGTCCTTAGTTCACCCCACTGGGGCCTAAAAGTTGTCGATGGCACATTGTATTTCTCTACCCAGCGTTTGAGAACAGCAGGGGATCTTTACATTCAATAGGCCATGAGCTGCATTACTCCAGCACAATTGATGAAGAAAGGATGGATCAGTGACCTTCGCTTTTTGGATTTCTTTACATTTTTATGGATGAATGTCATGACTGTCACATCTTTTCAAGGCTGTTTTTTCCATTATCTTTCCTCATTTTTTTTTTTCCCCCTTTCTTTCCATTTTGTGGATCTAATCCTTACTTCCTACTCACTAATGACTTGCTCTCAGCAGCTCGGAGGGCACTGCCGCTCTTTGCGCTAACCACCTTATTTTATAGCTCAGAACAATCTTGACTCAGCAAAGTACTTAAATATGTCCCCAACTTTACAGATACCAAGAGTGAGGGTAAAGTCAATGGAAGTCATTTTGGCATGTGCTTAAGTACTTTGCTGTATTGGGTGTTCCTGTGTATTAAAAACCTGTTGGTATGACAGCACCTCTCCCTCAAAGCCCTTATTGATTGTCTGAATCAATCTGTATCACAGATAGAGGAGTAATCATGTAAACAAAGAAACACTGGGTCCTCAGTCTGAAAAACGAAAAATACTGTTTAAATGAAGCAGTTCCCTCTTTAAAAAAACAACCCAAGTGCTCATGTAAGTGAGTGCACAACAATTTAAGGTGAGAACATTTGCAACAGCAGTGTAGGAGTAAGGTGAGATCAAGGACAATGCAAGGTACAACTGAAACATTGGCACATGAAGACTTAGCTTCTAAATCCAGCTGTCCTACTAAAGCTGCTTTCTGATCCCAGTTTCCAATAACAGGAATTCACATTGAGAGGCATTTTTTCCCTTATGGAAACAACTCCAACATTAAACATGTATTTTCTAAGAGCAGAGCTTTACTCATGCACAAAAAAAAATATGCAGAAGAGTTATAAAAATTATGCTGAATGAAGAAAAATTTCCATGAAAACTTTTAATTTCAGTTACTTATTAAAAGGAGAATTCATGAGCAGTAACAACTTGGGGAATAGATTATTTCCAACTGGATTATAACTTCTGGTGATAATAACATTCACAATTTATTTATTTTCTCACAAAAAGACTTAATAGTATTGAGCTCTATTTCTTTGAAAATCGTTCTTTATATGTTGAGTCCTGTCCTCTAGCAGACAAGTAAGGATTGACTCCACTCTAAACCTGAACCAGACTTTCCTAATCATAAACTAGACATGTAAAAGTAAAGTCTGACCTTCTCTGGACAGTCATCACCACAGACAAGAAAATGAAATTATAGTTTAACACCACTTCAAAAAGGACAGATACTTTTGCCCAATCAAGAGACTCAATTTTTCAATCTTCTTCCCTAAAGGCTTCTCTTTTCCCATTAATTTCAATGGTCTTTAGCTCTTGGCCTGACTAATGATAAAGAATTTGTTATATATTTTAGAAAATTAAATGATTGCAAGTTAGAGTACTGTCAAGAAAATGCATGTGCCAAGTTTTCCTTCTTTAAAGAAAAAGGAGAGAGAGAGAGAGAGAGACAAAGTGAGAGAGAGAGAGAAAGCAAAAAAGAGATAGACAGAAAGAGAAAAAGAAAAGAAAAGAAAAGAAAAGAAAAGAAAAGAAAAGAAAAGAAAAGAAAAGAAAAGAAAAGAAAAGAAAAGAAAAGAAAAGAAAAGAAAAGAAAAGAAAAGAAAAGAAAAGAAAAGAGAAAAGAAAAGAAAAAAGAAAAGAAAAGAAAGAGAAAGAGAGAAAGAGAAAGGAAGGAAAGAAGGAAGCAAGGAAGGCACGGAAGGAAGGCATGGAAGGCGCAGAAGATGCAGAAGGAAGGAAGGAAGGCGCGGAAGGAAGGTGCGGAAGGAAGGCAGGAAGGCAGGAAGGAAGGCGCGGAAGGCGTGGAAGGCGCAGAAGGAAGGAAGGAAAGGAAGGAAAGGAAAGGAAGAAAGGAAGAAAGGAAGAAAGGAAGAAAGGAAGAAAGGAAGAAAGAAAGGAGCCCTTTTCCAGTAGAAATAAAGGTTTTTGGGGTGGGGCTTACCGCTTTTATCAAGAGAACTGTTGACTCTTCTGCAAAAACTAAGGATTTCCCTGGTAAAATTTAAAATTTTAATTGAAAATCATGGGTTTGGTCCCAGCTGTCACCTGAAAAAAGGAAAAACTGTGTTTAGATTTGAAGATGAAGACCATCAGTGTGTAAACCACAAAGAGGGTACATTTTGAATCACAATGCTGATTCAAAAGAAGGGTCAGCCGTAGCACCTGTCCTTAAATGAAACTCATCAAGACCTTCTACAGCTCTAATGAGAATTATATGAAAGAATCTGGGGTTGAACAAGATAAATGATAAAAATTTCCAGTAGTATCCAGTAGGACTGAAGCAGCTTGGCTGTGTTATATAACCTGACTGTCAGTGTAGTTAACTTGCACAGCTGATGTCTTAATATGGTCATATTGGCCCTTGCTTCCATTCTGGAACATCAGACATTCGTGTATGGGATGGTTTGGGTTGCACAGATTTTTTCTGAGGTGAAGATGTCCTCATGGATGCATTGAAAACACTGTTAATGTCAATATTAGTTGTTTCTCTGCTCATGTCCTCAGCTGATGAAAGGTGAGATACGGGAAAGAAATGGAAATTGGTGAAAACTAAGGGAATACCAGGAGGAAAATAAAATGTTGTAGTGAGACAAAGAAAAGGGTAAGTAGCAGAGGAAAGGGGTGCAGGGAAAGAAAAGGACATTTCTTGTGGAAGTAAAGAGATTAATAAATGTTTGGAATCAAAAAGGACTCTGACAATATTCCAGACTTGACCTTTGTGCACTGCTATCAGCTGAATTTTTCTTATAGTTGGGAGTGATATTACAGTCTCCGGTTTGTAATCCTGTCCACAGACTTCTGTAAAGTAGTTTGACTCCTCTGTCCAGAAAGTTTGATAGCTGTGGCCTGTGAGAATCAAGAAGCACAAGCTGGGGTATGCAGCGGCTGTCATTTACACAAAGTTGTCATTGCACAAGGCGAGCAAAGTGCAAAAGAGAAAAGATGAAACAAACTCCTGAAATTAAAAGGAAAACCAAACCCCACTAAAAACTTCTTGTGGCATTTTTTTCATCACTGAAGATTACAACAGGACCTAAAATCCATAACAAAACACAAATTCCTCTCTGGTTTGTGAAAAATAAGTCAAGAAGAGGACATGCTATACAAACATGAAATTGACGTTATTTACCATATTAGACTTTCATGTGATCTTATTGTTGCAGAGTCAACAAACAGTGTGAAAGCAAAATGTATTTAATTTGAAGTGAAAACTTTGCCTTGCTATTATCCATTTTTAAAATCTGCATGTATTGTATTTTGTTTTGTATTTCTCTTTATAAACATAACTACAGAATTTTTGAATTTTGACAAATATTCAGTAGCTGTTTTAATTCACTTCAGGGGAAAAGAAAAAGATTTTAGCAAGTAAAATTAAGCTTATTTAAACATTTTTGCTCTTTAAATGAATTCCACCGCTTAAGAATGGGCGAAAGTTCATTGACTACAAGAGAGATGGATTTTCTCATTAACACTGTGAATATTTGATGTAGTATTTTTGAACACAGACCTCTGAGCTAGGTAAATGTTAGTCAATAAAGAAGCTTTCTGAAAGATTACGTGCAGGCTTGTATGTAAACTGCACATTGCCTTTAAAAGAAAAGGTTTATATGATATTCTAGCAGTGATTAAAATGATGCAAAGTAACATACACATGGCTATGACAACCATGGCAAATCCTGGAACAAAGAACACACAAAGCAGAAGGGAAAAGAGAAAAAAATGGTTTCTTATAGAATAAAGTGGATAATTTTTTCAGGTGAGAGATACAGAGAAAGCTGGTGACAAAACCACTTTGACTCGCAGCATCATTCAATAGACCCTGAACATGGAATTACCGTGGCATTCTCCAGCTTGGATGCATTGGAATAATCGGCCCTCAAGGTGGAATTTTGCCACCACTGTGAGTTAGACACAACAGCTCATCCAGAAACAACTCTTTAGAGCGTCGCAGGGGTCTTACGTGTATACACAAAAAGTAATCTTAGCCTGTAGCCAGTGGAAAGCAGAGAGTCTGGTCCAAGTGGTGTTTCTGAGCGCCTAAACTTGTGGCAGCTTTGAATGACCTCCAGTGGGGAGCCTGCCTCTCTCTTGATGGGGATGTGGGCTCAGAAATTCTGCTGGATTCAGGCTTTGTCAGTAGCTGCTGTGCTTGATAGCAACAGGAAGGCATCAGCATCTTCATCTGCAGGAGACACTCAACACGCAGTGGAGAACATCACCAGCTCTGACTGGAGCAGTTTAAGGCCAATCTGTTTTCTCTGATGTGTTCATGGAGACCGTGTGAACAACGAAAATAAAAAAACCTACATTTCTGTTGAGAAGATATTTTCTGGGGATTTCATATTTAGTTCAACAATCTTGTTTACTTATGTTTCTACACTTATCTTTTCCCTCCCTCTCTCTCATATCCTTGTCTCTAAAAGTTTATATTTTTAAATTTTTTTTTTAGATTTCCCATGTTTCCCTCCCTTTTCTTTGTCTCATATTTTTTATCAATGTATTTCATTCCATTCCCCAGTACATAAGAAAAAGAAGAAGAAAAAATAACCAATAAGATTCTTTTTTGATGCTAAGGTCATTTGTTATGCAAACATCATTCCTAATCAGATGGCAAGTTCTCTGAGGACGCAAGAATTTGAAGAGTACATGATTTAGCTCCAGTCCTGACTCAGCCCTCCAGGCATAACTGTAAACAGAAATTCCTGGGTGCTAATCCTATCACCCAGGAATGATATTTCTGCTACTAAAAAGGAATTGCATACATGCAAAAAGAGGGAAGGGTGGCAAAATCTCTTTATAGTCAGCCTCTCAAGCTACTTCTTAAGACACATATAAAATCAGGCAAATAGATTGCTTAGCACTGTTATCAAAAAAATATGTACTTGTGAAGAAATAAATATATTTTTACTTCAGTGGAGTGTCAAAATAAAGTTTTCTTTGTTTCTTTATGATAGAGATAAGCGTGAACAAATCTTTGCTTTCTGCGCAATCCTAGGCACTACTGAAGTCAATGGGAACTGAGACAAACCAGTACCTGATGGCTATTACAATTTTTCTTGTTATTTTATCTTGCCCTCCTGGTCTGGTCTTTTGATTCTCTCTATATTTTGCAGCTGTCAGTAGGATGTTAATGTGTTATGACATACTCATCATATCACAAAGGAAGAAATGATTCATCTCAGAGATCAGACCTGTCACATAATTATACATTGACTATAGCAAATCAAAATAAATTATTCCTTAGAATATACATACACATTATACATTGACTACACATGAGCACCTGTGGGCATGTGTGTGTGCTGGGAACAATAAAATAAAATAAAATTAGAATTGCAAGGAACTGGTAGGTGACATATTTCAAAGGTAAACTATTTGAAATATCTCATTTTTTGACAAGGCAGGTCCTACATCTCCCTTCTTCCCTTCGTGTCAGGTTTGTCTGTGTCTAAAATTTCTGGGTCTACCATAGCTCACATGTACACACACATGCAAACACACATATTTCTCCTGAGGAAAGACTTCAACGTTTGTGGCAAAACTGAAGAAAGCGTGTCAGGAGGCTGTTGGGGAAAGAAAAAAAAAGTAAAAAACAGCAACTTCTTTCCTACAATTGTATTTGGATGTCCAAAATTCACCCTCACTGCCTTTTACTCTTGACACATTTTCCCCATGGAGTCAAATTTTTTTATTATTATTTTTTAAACAACTGGCAGATTTTAGGTTGTGTGTCTCCATTGCTAGTCTGGGATTCTGAGACTCAGAGAGCAGTGACTCTATATTCATGTCGATATTAAATAAGCATGGCATTTAAAGACAACTGTGGGCAACTTTTTCTTTTGATGCTATCTTGGGATTTTTTTAAAAGGGTTTTATATAAGACATCAAATAGTTACGACGAATGTGGCTCTGCTTTTTATAACACAAGAAAGGTTAAGAGCAGAAATCTTTATAGACATTGTAAGAAGTTCCAGGGGAACAGAAAGCTCTGTGGACTCAGAAGATGGATTTCACCTTCAAGACTAGGATTCAAGTTCACCAGAAGAATCTCAAAGTAGCAAGTGTTTTGATCTCAGCTCAGTTCTTCAGGGTTTTGTGTGTATGTGTATGTTGGTTTCTCAGAAAGGACTATGTTTTGCATCTAATTTAAAGAGGTTATTTCCCAATAGATTAAAATTCAAACGGCAGGGAAAATACTTAAACCTTCTCTGTAGTCTGAACCCACTCAAAGTTTCTGGGAGAACTCACCTGCTTCCAGACATCTCAGCTTCATGGACTGTCAGTAATTGTCTTTAGTGCTACTTCTTTTTCCTGGTGTTTGGTTGTTCATGCTGCTCCTTCCTCTCCTGTGTTTCATGGATACATATCCATCAAGAATGTATCTTGAGATGGGTTAGAGTTTTGATGTCAGGAAGAGAGAAATGAAAGATAGCCTTGTGTGGCCATGCAAAGGAAAGTCACAATCCTGGACTAAAGGGGACCGTTGGAGAAGGAAATTACGGTGCAGTGAGTTGGCTCCATTAAAAGAGACACGTAGCTCAGGACTAGCTCATGCAGTCTTGAAAGCAGGCTGTGGACCAGGTGAGATAGGAAGGACAGGCACTGTTTGTAGCATCTGTATGCAGTATACAGAAAAAAGAGTCTTTGAAAGAAAGACCAGGTCTGGAGGAGAATATAAAGAGTACTTGAGTCAACCTATGAAACAGGCATGGAGCAAGCACAGACTTACCAAAAAAAAAAAAAAAAAAAAAATAAAAGGGNNNNAAAAAAAAATATACAGGGAGAGAAAACCAAATGTCCCTGATGGCTAAAATGCTACTGAACAATTCTGCAGTGAGCAGAAAGGAAAGTTAAGGATGGTGCAAGGGGAAGGTCATTAATTAACTGTTTTTCAGACTAGGAGATTGTTAACTCTATACACAAACACATGAAAAAATTATAAAAATGTAAATCATACATCTTGGCTATCTCAGTCTCTCATAAAATACCTTTTTTTTTTTTTTTTAATTCCAATTTACATACATATTTGCTAAAACTTTCTTTTCACGTGAAAACAAAACAAAACAAAAAGCATGGAAGTCCAGATTAATAGAATGGTATAATATTTCCGGGTCTTCCCCTTTATTTTTGTCTGATGTCCTTCAACTCAAACTGTTTCTGGTGGTCAGGGCAAAACCATACCAAGTGTGATTTTTCTCCTTTCAGTATTTCTAACTTCCTCTCAGTGGTTGAGAGGCATGATAAAAAACGGAAGAAACAGAGATGATGGAAACCAGCCAACTGCAGATCAACACTGGCTCTCACAAACCAAAAGGTGGAATATTTTGCCTGATTTAGATGAGCATCTAGAGACCAATGCACTTGAAATTGATTCCGTATGGTGATGCAACTGTGTTCTGCTATGTTTAGGGTATGGCATGCAGCAGAGGCAAGTAAGCCATGTAGAGATGAAAGTCACAATTCAGTTGTAAACATTTAGGCATCTTATGCCACTGGATATGCCCCAAGCTATGCTGCCCAGTGTCCAACAGCCCCTCCATCATCTGCAGATACCCCATGAAAGCTGTGCCATGTATACCAGTGATATTTAAACACTTTGGATGTTTCAAGCTGTCGCCAATAGACACGTATGTCTAAATTGCCTAGAGAGATCCATGTCTTGGACTGATGTCTGACGTTCCAGTGTCTGGGTGTTAACTAAATTTCAGTTGCCATAATGGAGATCTAATGAGGTGTTTAAATAACAGAATGTACATTCTGCTATGGGATAAACTGGATTATTCTCTAGACCCTGCTGAGTGCATTGTCTACATCTTTGGAGGCACAAAGTGCATGGAAGGAGACTCCTGCACTACCAACATCTAAAATTGGCTGTTCTTACCTACAAACTGAATCCCAGCACTTTATAGTCTGACCTGTGAAACCCTGGGCTAAATTAATTTCTTTATGCATAGGCATCTAGTCCTGTTTGAGAAGCCCTGGGTTATTGGAAACCTTCTCCCAACTATGTATGACAGACATGACAAAAAACTTTGCAAAAAACTTTTTGAGGAGGTGGCTGAGGCTAGGTGGGTGTCTGAGATCAGCTTACATGGTGCATCATCTCTATAAATAATGAATCAAGCTTCAAATGTCCGAGCTGTAGTCAACATTTTGTTGACTACAAGTATATGAATGGAAAGGAGAGGCCACCATGAAACAAAGAAAATTGTTAAGGAATGATGCCTGGTTGTGGTTTTGGAAAATTACCTTTATTCTTATTAGCAAAATAATCATTAGTCCCTGATTATGACTATGAGCTGCATTTAATAATGAAAACATGAGTTTTCCAACATGTGCTGTGTCAGAGGAAATATTAAGTTGAAAAGAAAGATGGTCTGGGGCAAACATTCTCACCCTGGGACTTAGAAAATACAGGTTTAATTGCCAGCTCTAACACAGATTCTTCATACCACTCTTTTATTATTTGTATTACTGTAGACTCGAGTGCACCTAGTCATGTTGTGTTTTAAATTCTTTGCCCTTTAGTTTTACAACCCCAGAAATTAGAACAGCAATTATTTTTTTAATTGTTCTGTGTTTATCATATCTATTTTGCTCACAATGGCCTTTACATGGTCTGTTTCTCAAGTCCTAGATACACGGAGAGCATTGTTGTGTTTTAATGGCACCAGTCTCCCTGCCTTGTACACGGTAGGACAGTGCAATTTCTTTTATTCAGGAATAAATTGTTCTTATGGAGAATAAGTTGAGGGCAGCCCTGGGGAGCAGAAATTGATTGTGTTAGTGAATGAGAAGTTCAATATAACTGATCAGTGTGCACTGGGAGCCCAGAAAGCCCCAACTCTGTCCTGGGTTGATCCCACAGCCTGGGCATAAAGTCAAACTGAGGAATTCTGCCCCTCTCCTCTGCTCTCTCTCCACTTGCAGTGCTGCATCCAGCTTTGAGGACTCAACACAGGAAGTACATGGATCTGTTGGTGCAAGACCCAGAAAAGACCCCAAAAATGCTCAGACTGCTGGAGAACCTCTGCTAAGGAAACAGGATGAGAGAGTTGGGTTTGTTTATCCCAGAGAAGAGAGGCACTGGGAAGACCTTAGAGCACCTTCCAGTACCTAAATGGGATCCAAGATCTCTGGAGAGGGACTTTTCACATGAGCCTGGAGTGAAAAGACAAGGAGGAATAGCGTTAAACTGAAGGAGGGTAGGTTTAATATAGGTACTGAGAAGAAATTCTTGGCTGTGAGGGTGCTGCAACAAGGGAAGAGGTTGCCCAGAGCAACTTGGTCAAAGCCAGGTTGGATGGGGCTTGGAGCAACCTGGTCTAGTGGAAGGTGTCCTTGTTCGTTGCAGGGTGCTTGGTCCAGATAACCTTTACAGGTCTCTCCCTACCCAACCATTCCCTCATTCTACAATATGTAACAGCAGGGATTTTGTGATTTGGCAGTTTGTTACCAGTGCAAGACACAAGCCACTTGATATAGCCCCTCTTCTACCAAATTGATGGATCTGTTTGGAGTTCTGTGCAGTTTGCAGCAGATTTCAGACTTTCAGCACATACACAGAATGACCTCTCTGTGCAATTGCACCTCTCCAAAACATATCCCCAGGCCCCTCAGATGTAGCAGGCATACTTTACAATCTAGAATTGTATACACAGCCTTGCCATGGTCTTCCCATTTGTCTTGAGGGAAAACCCCACCTTACTACAAGATATAACAATAATAATGAGCATCCTTGGGACAGTATGTGCGTGTCCCAGCAGTTTCCTCCTGGGAGGACACACTAATGAGAAATATGCAGTCTTTCAGTCCACTGGAAGATGGTGTGCTGGTTCTGGCATGGTGAGTTACACTGCTGTAGCCCTGTGGGAGAAGCTGTTGCCTTTCAAAGCTATGCATTTTAAATCCCTCAGAAAGAACTTATTAACAGAGAAATTAATTTTTTAACCTGCCAGGACAACAGAGGATGGGTTTGCAAAAGAAAATGGCTGGATAACATCACGCTACTAGAAATAGCTGTGCTGTGTGAGATGTATTCTGACCCAGAAATGGTTAAACGAATGGATTCAGGAGATGAAAAGAAAGCAGCAAGTCTGTAATATTGTAATTGTTGACACAATATAATGCAGATGTTGGCAAAACACCATGTTCATGGGGAGAAGTGAGTCAGTCCACGCACCATCTGACCTTTCTTTACACCATGGAAGCCTTTGGAGCGCATTCAGTACGGCAAGCACAGCACTGTTCTAGCTGATTAAGTTGCACCCTGTATTTCAGGCTCTCAAGGCCACGAGACAGAGACGCCAATTTTAACAAAAAGGTTTTCCTGCAGGAAGGAAGCAGGGTATTATTATATATTGCATTTCTTGACAAGGCAACTGGAAAAAGTGCCTGCATTTTCTCTGACGCAGTGCCAGCATGTTGGCTGGCTATGAAATAAAGGGTTGTTGAGGATTTTCTTTGTTTTCATAGTATCTAGTTACAATGGGGCATTTTGTCCTGTGTAATGAAGCCCTTTTGCAGCATGGTCCAGAATAACTGTTGGGTGGCACCATGAAGCAAAGAGAAAATATGGGAAAATCCAGGGATGCCACTGGGGTTAGTCCATCAGAAAACTTTGTCTGTTTGGTGGGTTTGAATAAAGTCTGTTCATGTTTTGGACAGAGAGAATGCCTTAGCCTATGAGTTAGGCACAAATGGAGGGAAATGACAACAATTTCAGCCATTCAAGTTTTCTAGAAAAAAATTTAAAAAGAGATCTGTGTTCTTTTATGCAAAATGAGACTGACAACTTTGGAATTATTGAAGGACAGAGGGCGCATCCTTATGTGAACGGTTACTTACAGGGGTGGAGCTGCAATACGAAAGGTACCTGAGGATTTCCTTCTACCCTTCAGAAAGCCTCCATAACCTACTGCACAGGAAACTCTTCCAAGAGAAATTCAAATTTGACCTTGTTTCTTTATGTGGTGGGTGACGCCTTACATAAGCAAGGCAGTAATTCGTGCCTATCTTCCAGTTTGATGAAAATCTTGCCTTCGTATTTCTAAATCTAAAAGGTGTACTCCAAACACATTTTCAAGGGATTATTCTCAATTCTTAGGGCTAAGAAAACGACTTGAAAAGAAAGTTAGATATCTTTGCTAACTCATAGAATTCCAATCGCTAAAATATATCCCCCTACAAAAAATTCTGCCCAGTAACGAGCTACACCTGCTATACCTGCATTCAAAGATTTTTGATGGGTCCAAGAAAAAGTAATCTTAAAATTATCAAATGCTGAAGAAGAGAATTCTAATTATAATTATAAGAATTTTTTTTCTTTTAAATTTGAACTTGAAATTTTAATTTTGAAAATTGTTTTTCCATTATGTGACGAATTATCTTGGTGGTGTGTTAGTAATCATATGCTGTAAAGACTTTCTTTTAAAATAACTTATAAAATATTCTTTCTCAATACAGATTTGTACAGATCCCGCTCTGTGGTAACCATACAATAAATAAAGAAAACTCCCAACAAATAAATAACAATAAACATCATTCATGGTGTTCTCTGAACCTCTAAAGCACTGTGGCCTCTAACAATCCTTTTTCCTCTGGCATCTGTTGCTTTAGTGATGCATTTCAACACACTGAAAGAACAGCTTACTCTTTTGACAAGTTTTCTGTAATATCCAGGATTGCTACTGCTTCAGTGGTGCATTATTGTAATACTTTATCAAAACAATGCCTGCCAGGAATTTGTCCCAAGAGAAATTTTATATAGTTCTTTTAAATGACTAGAAAGAGAGCCCAGTTTACGGAATTTCTTGGCGATTCTCACATAACTATGGACTCCGCGGAGTCTCTGTGTCTAGAAGCCTTTCACTGAGTTATTTTGTCACTTAGCGCTAAAGAGGAAACTAAATTTTACTGAAAAGTCACTGCAGAAAAGATGCTAAATCCTTGAAGTCTGGGGATCTTTCTGAGTCCTCAGATCCCCAAGGCTTTCTAACAAGATGATGAAAACGAGAATAAACACTCTGCTTTTTATCCTGTTATCAAACCAATTCCTTCAGGAAGAACAAGAAGGTTTTGCCCCAGAACACTTCCAAATCCAGATGCTTTTGACATTGAAACTTCCTAACCTAGACATGGTTCCTGTGCATTTAGGACCTATCAGTAGATTTTTCTTCCATATACTTGAACATTGTCCCTTTGAACATGTCAAAACTTCCATCACCCATAACCTCCTCGGACAGAGTTACATAGGTCTTCTCACAATTGGTCTAATTAAGTGAAGACAGAGCTCCTGCTACATGATTTGAATCCTGGTCTTGCAAGCTTACTTTGACTCCATTATTTTTGTGGGGTTTTTTACAAGAGTCGATGAATAACCATTACTTATTTCTCATCACCAAAACTTACATGATTTCATAGAGTTCTGTCACAGCCCCTCTACATCAACCCTTTTCCAAAGTGAAAAATAACAGAGGAAAATATACTCTAACTTTAACCATTTGTTATCATTTTATGAATCTTTTAACCAGTTGTCCCCATTATTATGATGAGGGCAGTAAAGATATAAACACACACAACACTACAGGAATGGTTGAACCGTCTCTGTTTCCAAATGTCTAAATCAATTTTCTGTTTCATTCTCCATTATTTCCTAATGATTTTTAGCATTAGATTTGCTCTTTTTTTTTGACCACTGCTGAACACAGAGCTGACATTTTCATAAAAGTTTCTATCATAACCCCTGGGTCTCATACCTGAATGGTAATGATCATCTCAGAAGAGTGGCATTTAAGAACTTACATTTAACCTACATTCGAATGGCAAAATACATAACCTGTATGAAAAAGCAAGGAAGGTTTTCACTGGTAAAGACGCTAAAGGTGTCATCAGCAGCTGAGAGTGTTCCACAGCACATGCCAAGAGGTATCAGCATTTTGGGTGGACCAAGAACCTTAGAAATTTTAATTCATTTGGATCCTGGATGTTAGGCAAGTCTATCCTTTTCTTGGCCATCCTAATGTTATACCTCATCTAAGATAATGTAAAGGAGTCAGGAGGAAAAGGTTGCTCCATAGGATCAGTCTGGGAGCAGATAGAAGAAGATCGCCCATATCTGATTAAGACCAGTGTACCACAAAATAACGTTATACAGCGCGTTTTATGCCTGGAAACTGAAAAAAACCTGAGATTCTCCATAGTCCCAACAAAAAAACAAAACAAACAAACTTTAATAGTATGAACACCACACTTAAGCCAGCTTCTTCAGAGAGATCGTGAGGAGGATGAATTTCTGTAAGTGTTCGACCCAATTGTCTCTTCAGAGCGATTGACGCAAAGACAGAAAGAACTTCAGAAACGTGGTCAGACACAGTGATTCTTCCTCCAAAAGAAATCTGCAGAACTCCTGAGGGTGCTCATCACTGTTAACAATGTACTTGAACCCAATCTTCTGTGATTGCCTTGGTTACCATGGGAGTACTGGTAAGGAAAACAGTGTCAGACGGAGTCAGTTGTCCAGTTCATGGTTAAAAGAGGCAGATAAAACTCGGTAAAACAACCCTGCATTAGACCAAATCGCTGAAGCCGCCAAAGCAAACTAAGACAGACAAAACAAAGGGCACATCAACATAATGTACATATTGTGAGGATTCTTGAAGGTCAGAGCATGCTCTTTTACTTCTTAGTGACATATAATGCCAATATTTGTCAGACCTTGATGAAGACCAAAGCTCAGTCAGAAAAAAAAGCACTGCATGACATTTGTTCTCAGACCTCTACCTTTGAACAGCCTTTATTGTAGGCACCTGGCTATGAACATAGTTTATAGCTAAAAAGAAAAATGTAGTCTGGGCTTGGCACCAGGAGGCAGGGAGAGGGCTTCAGCTGTGCTGGTGAGCAGTGATGAAAGAAGCAATCACACGATGAATAGAAGTAGTTTTTTTCCACAGGAAACAAATTAATGGCAGGGTTTATCCCTGAGTAAATTAAAATTTACTCTGAAAATCAGCTAGAGGGTAAACTCAAAAATTATATGAATTTATTTGGATTTCATATTGATAGAATGTAATGAAAAAATTGAGGAATTTCATTTTGACAAGTTATCTAAAACCAATAGATTTTCTAAGTCTTTGTCTATCTGTAAATCTTCAGGATGATGGTCACCATAGAGACATTAATCTTTTCAAAGATATATTCTTTTTAATTAGGCTGATTAAATTTAAATTTAATCCACCCAACATGGAAGGCTGTTGCTTTTCTCTTAATTTTGTTTTGTTTGGTCTTTTGCTTTGGTTTTAATACAGCTAAGAACAACCCAAACCACTTTTAGGTACTAAACAAATTTCTGACGGTACCTAGAACCAAATGTTTCCACAGGTTGTGAGTAATTGCGTGTACTTGTACCTTTTGAATCTCTTGCTTTTAAATTAGTGTATTGCAGAAAGGTTTTTTTTTACCATTTCTTTATTTTAGTAATTTCTGTTTATGGAAACTGGTTGCAAATGACACTTTTTGATCGGATGGCATTGTAATACAAGCAGAGAAATGAAAAGTTCGAGTTTAAAGACTTTTGTTATTATTCACAAGAGTGCCATTGATGAAATAGATTTTGTGAATTTGAGGATTTTTTTTCATTATTTTTTTGTCAGCTTTGTCAGCTCTGCTGAGGAAAGAAAATAATATCAAATTACATGAAATGAAATAAGATTAAAATATAAAATAAAATAAAATAAAATGAAATAAAATAAAATGAAATAAAATAAAATAAAATAAAATAAAATAAAATAAAATAAAATAAAATAAAATAAAATAAAATACTTCCTGTATCCAGAAGGAAGAAAATACCAAGGCTTGATTCTATTGGAGAAGTATTCCAAAATGTCTGTAAGAAAATTTTGATCTGAACAATGTTCTCTGATTTCTAGTGACATCAACACAAGGATGAATCTCCAAATCATTTAAATAAAATCAAAGCAAAGACCCCTTCAACAACGATAAACAGAATGCATTATTGTCTGAAAACAGTAGAAATCCTTTAGTACAAATTGATGAAGAAGTCATTTTACTTACTTTTTACCAAAGAAACATTGTAACAGAAAGGCCACTTAGGGATAGCTCAGAGATGCTGGATATGTGAGAACTGAATGCTAACCTACTTTTCAGCTCTGTCAGAAAGTTTTGTGAAGGGTTCAGCTCACAGGCAGACACCTAAATCTACTTTTTACTTCCTCCACAATAATAAATAAAGACAGAATATCCTTCTTGGCTGTAAAAATAAATATTAAAAGTACTACTTCCTTGTCAGGCTGATCTAGCATGGCTTTTTTTCGCTTTCTAGCCTGTCTATAAAAAAGTGCTGACTATATGGCCACAGTTATTTCTGCTCAGGCTCAGATGTGTACCTGTAGCTGTCAGACTCACTTTTCCCAATTTTGGAGCCCATTAGTCACTTTCATCAAATCTGATCAGGAGTTTGAAAACTATAATGAAAATAGTTGCTCTAAAAAGGAGCAGGAAAATATTAATTTCCTCAGCACAGATAAAAATGCAGAGTTTCTCAAACCTTTCCAAAATGAGAGGGACTACAGAGAGAAGATGAATACACATTTTAAACAAATGTGTTCACAACTAGAAGATGCATTAAATCCTTCAATCCAAAAGCAAATAAATAAGTTCGGCATATGTCAGAGACAGTTTGACATCAAAAATAATCTGAAGATCAGGCCTTCATGTTTTGATGTTGTGAGTTTCCTGGTATTTACAAGTGTTCATCATTTCACTATATTTTTTGGTATTTCGTTAGGATTTTGCTGTGAAAATGAAGTACAAGACACTTGAAGATGTAATATAATCCATGTCTACTGTCTTGTGAGTAACAGGTACCTTTTTACTATGAAAGGTTAATTAAGAAGCAAGTCTACACCTTATCTCCAGATTCAGTTTTGGTAAGCGCATTTAAATGGCTGTGACAGACAAGAAAACATGTATGATGGTGATGGCAAATTTTCCAGGTTAATCTCATTTCATCATGAGCAATGATCAGTGTTTTACCATTTCAGCTAAAAAATGACTCACGAGCGTAGCAACAGGTACTGACTGATATCTCTCACCATTTTGTTTGCTTCTTGTTTTCTCTGCCTAGCACTAAAATTTTCTTTTCCACCGTTGAAGCCAAGCAGAGTCATTCATTACCTTTTGGATGCCACAGCAGTTTAATCACATTGATAGAGGGCTATGCAATCAAAGTGACAGTGCAACGATGATTTGCATCATGCCTGACTCATTACTTTGTGAAGGATTTGGCATGCCAATCAATGGAAAATGATGTGCAGTCCCTTGAAAAATGACAGTAATCCATTTTCCACCAATTGGCAAGAGAAGTCCTTGACAGACTTACAAGTTAGGGCCAAAGCCAAAAATTATTTGGCATGTTCCTCACTTTGCTGCCATTTTGCAAATCCGGAGGGTACTGATCAAAGCAGCAACTTTTTCTTCTTTAATGTTAAAATCCTTATACCCTTCAGGATTTTCTTTTGTTTTTCAGGAAAGCCCTTGAATGTACAGATGTTATGTACGTTCGTGTTGAGTTCTATTATGACATCAAATGCTTCTAAATGAGCACTGCCGGTTGTTAACATCCTAATAATGCTAATAACATCCTGTGACCGTATGGGAGGCATCCTTCAATAGCATCCTTGTCCAGTTCCCAGAGTAATTGTACTTACCTTCTGCAGAAAGCTTTGCACAAGTCCTTGACACTTCCTTAGGAAGGTGTTGGACAGAATTCTCACAACATGTCTGCATTCAGGACACACTTGCATGGGCCCAAAATAATGATCTGTCCCATTCAACACCTATTTTGAGTTAAGGAAGAGTGTTCAGTTGGGGTTTAAAGGAAAACACAGTGCTGCCGCTGCTGTGAGCACCTGGAAAATGATGGATATTTCTCTGAACTTCTCAAGAGCTGTGAAGACAGAGCTGAGCATTCTGGAGAGTTAACGGATATGGAAACTGGATGGATATGGACCCTGGTTCAGTTCTGAGTGCAGGCATCAGTACTTGCTTGGATTTCGAGTCATTCTGGGCCTCCAACCCCTACACTACGAGACCGTGTGGGCTACCAAAAAAAGGGAATTTATGTCTGTTATTAATTTTAGGACGGGTTAAATGCCTTCTCAAATGTCTGTCATTGTTCATTGATTCTAGAAATATCAAAAGTGATCAGGTTAACCTGTGACTGCATTTTTTTAAGCTGGTACTTAAGAAGGAAAAATGTTTCCTTCTGCTTCCTCTTCAGTGGTCTTAAATATTTGCTTCTCCTTCTGTAATGACAGTTTGGTTAAATGTGAAAAATGTGTAAAAAACCCATAAAAATAATAAAGCGGAAAGCATTATTTTTTTCTCGATTTTTTCTAATTTCTTTTCCAAATGCTGCAGAACTTTACTTGAATTGGTTTTTACCTTGACAAATAGTCCAGACAGTATAATTAATATTGCAATTCATTGCAATGGTGGGCCAGAAAAAACAGATAATAGTACAGTGTATCTGAAAACAATATTAATGTTCAAGTGAAATTTATGTTTAGATGAGACACCTAAGAACATATGCTAAGATATTGCTAAGAATTCCTTTCTTTCATCTTTTTTAATGAATTTTCTCTTACCGTGAGCAAACACAGTGTTTATTTATGTGTATATTAAGACTAAAATGGAAAACTCTACTCTGCCATTTATATGGGAAAATGATCTGGTGAGATCTGTCTATTACTGGGAAAACTCTTTGTGTATTTGCATATACAGTCAGAAAATGGAGCCATATGTACTCTAAATGTGATATTTATTATATTTTATTATTGTTAAGGCAGAAAGATGTTATTCCCCACTTATATTCACTTGCTGTCATTGGTTTACAAGTCTGTTTTTGAGATGTGGTATTTTTAGGATGTTGCTCTGCAGTGATGATTTTAAAATAAATACTATCAGGCAGCTTTACAAAACAAGTGAGTGAGAGAAAAACATACTTTTTTCAATCGTGGACAGTTATTGCCACATTACTTCCCAACATAAATAATAGAAAACAGGTTGAGTTTTGCATTTAGTTGTAGTATATATAAATGTTATGAAGGAGAACATCTGCAAAATTTTTTTTACAAGAAACTTGGAAAAATACTAAAAATGTCTTGAAAACTAAGCATTTAAGGACAACATAAGGGGCAAAAAGAACAGAACATTGACAAGCTTAATTATTTTTTACTCAAAACATGCATAACATGTAAAACTTGAAGCTGAGCCTTTTTGTAAGAAGGAATATAGAGTTTCAAAAATAAAACTTTCAAGGCTCACAGTGGGTTCTGTGATTGGTTTCTCCAATTTTTTCCCTTTTCCAGTTAGATTGAGAGTTCCATTCTCAAAGGCAACACAGAACCAACCATGTGTAACACAGTTACAAAAATGCACATACCACTATAACGTTGACAATTCTGGTTCAAGTACCCGTTTTGTCTCGTTCAAGTCCAGATCCTGAATTTCCATTTCCCACATTCCAGCTAACTGCAGGGTTAGTGAGAATTTAAGATATGTAAGCTTCTCACGTGCTGTGGTTTGTATTTCTCGCCACCAAAAAAAAAAAAAAAACAACAAAAAAACAAAACAAACAAACTTTAAGACAGCTTGTATTTTCCTGTTAAAAATGTTGAAAATGTCTTTAGGGCAAAAAGCTGTTTCTTGCCTAGATCTTCATATTGATTTATTAAAATATATAGGTCCATTCTGCTCAGGCTGAACTTATACATCATTGGAGATAAATAATGCTGCAAAGAGCTTATAGTATAAACAAGCCAGATGAATGGAAAAAGAAAATATTATCCCTACATAATAAATGGGAGTTTGAAAACAAGCAGCCTGCCTCAGGAAGTGTGAGTGGCTGAGGGCTGAACTGGAATCTTTTTATCCAGAATTCTGATGTCTCCAGCACAAAACTGTCATCTCCTGTGCAAAGCCTGTAACCCTAGGTTTGATATACAGCTCAAGCTGAACTTTTTTGAAGAGAAAATAAAATCAATCTATTCTACTCAGTCAGTCTCTATGGCATTATACAGCAGAATTCTGATTTTGCATATTGGGCACATCACATTGCGACTATTGTAACTTGAGCATTTTTGTTATCTACCCTCTACCAGATGATCATAAGTTAGCTCAGAAAGCAGAGGCAATATTTATTGCTTGAATCATAACATTCATTAAACCTGACCAACGTCCCCAAATTAGGGATAATTCTGTATTTCATGGGGTCGACAGGTAGTCATAATGCTAATTTGATGTGAGGTGAATTTATTGCTCAAACATCACAGAGAACTTATGCATACAACAGAAAGGAGTAAAATTAAAAAAAAATAATTTTGCATAGTCAAACATATCTTTGCATAGCCCAGCATGTATGAAGAGTTTTCTTATCTATCTTCATATTTTCGGATATATATTTTCAGTTTGCCAGTACTTTGTGTTCTTCAAGATCTGGAGAGAAAAGGCATGGGCAAAAATGGAGTAGTCAAGGACAGAATGTGGCAAACCCTCTTTCCCCATTAGAGAAAAAGGAAAATTATTATTAATTGTTTCATATGCTTAGCCAGAATATTTTTGTACTGCCTTGCATAAGCTCCCTTTATTTCTCCTTTGTAAAAGGACATCAACAAGCCAGAATCCTCTTAATCCAGCACTTTAGGATTCCAGCATTTGTGCAGTTACATCTTGTTTTATACAAAGGAAAATAAATGACGACAAATGAATTACAAGGTTGTAAATCAATTGAGTACTTCTGCTGAGCTCCATCTCGGGGAGATTGCAGAACAGCAATGTTAACAGAATGTGGATGAAAATACAGAATATTTGTGTCTGATAATTCATGTTTTCCATCATCAGTCTGAGAAATGTTTGGAGTGTAGTGCTTTGTCAGCATAATTATTTGACGCTTGTATTTGAAAGACATTATCATAAGGGTGGTGTTATTCATATGGAGATTGAACGAAATTTGGATGCTCCTGGAGCACTAAAACAACACCAAACCTGCTCAGGTTTACTGTTACTTTTGTCCCTGAAACACAGAAGTCTTGTAACTACCAAGGAAAGGTGAAACTTTAACATTCCTAGGCTACAAATGAAGCCCAAAATTAGATCTGTGCGTGGGGTAGTCTGTGCGCTGACTATGAATCACTACGGCTGCTTCTGTGCCGGTGGGTTCCCAAACCACAGAAGCAGATTCAGAGTCCAGGTTGTTCATAAGATGTATTTTAATCATCAACAGCGAATGAACATCACTGTAAACTCTTTTCTCAGATGCAGTTGTCTGCAGTTACAGTCTATATACAGGCAAACGTTGAAGATGTCTATGCTTTTTTCATCTCAGTCTGGGTTTCATTGGATTTTGCTGTAACAAAAGTAATGCTTGAGAAAAGGATCTGGTTATTAATATTCAAGAGGGAAAAGAACAGCAAACCCTCATCAAATGGAAAAGCAAAGAAGAAGGAGGGTGGTTGGACACTGAACAGGCTCCCCAGGGCAGTGGTCACAGTCTCAAGCCTGACAGAGTTCAGGAGGAGTTTGGACAATGTTCTTTGGCACATGTTGTGAGTCTTGGGGTGTCCAGTACAGGGCCAGGAACTGGACTCGAT
>VZRN01005607.1:0-94598 GCA_013397935.1 Dasyornis broadbenti
CATTGCATTATGTTTCACACAGGTTGAAAGCATGGAAAACCTGGCTGAAAGCCTCACAGAGGTACTGAAGGATGAAGACAGGGAGGTGGTTTGGATGACCCTCTCTGTGCTCAGTGAGATGTTCTTGGACAGAAATGTGCCAATTGCCAGCTCCCCTGCTCTACAGCTGGCTGAGGCACTCCAGCCACTCTTTGATAATGTAAGGTTCTGCATTCCCCACCACAGGTGCTGCCAGGAAACTGTGCCCTTGTGGATTTTCAGTTCCATGCCCAGGCAGGCCTGGAGCAGTCAGTGCTGAGGTTCTTGCCCTCTTCCTTTTCACCAGGATGCCAGCCGTGTGCAGTTGCTCTCCATTCGCCTCTTTCAAGTGGTGATGGAATTGGTAGAGGAAGAAGGAAAAAGGCCCCTGAAGAACTGCGTGCAGCAGAGCCTGCTCCCGCTCTTCTACCACATGTATGATGAGAACCAGTTTGTGGCAGAGGTGAGGACACTGAGCTACTGATGTCCTCTGTGAGCGGGTTCAGCTGTCCTTTGCGTTAATCCCTCAAAGACTACGGCACTCCTGTCTCCTTCTGGCCTTTGACTAGTCCTGTGCCCTGGGATGCTGTGCCATTTCCCATTCTTTGCTGCCCTGCAGGCCTCTTGGGAAGCCCTGCTTCAAGCAACGATATTCCTGAAGAAGTGGAATCTTGAGCAGCTGCTGAAGACAGAAGAGCTGTGGAGGTTTGGCGAGTGCCTGGTAAGAGTGTCCTCAAAGTCCCAGACCCAGTTTGAACAAGCCCTCTGCCCCCAATACCCTGTGTGTGGGGCTGGCAGCTGTGGCCCCTGCCTACTGCTGCACTCATCACCAACAGCCTGCACCCCACCACTACTCTGGTGTGTGGCCCAGCAGGCTCTTCTCCAGGCTCTTGTCCCTCCCTGAGTTAGGCTGCCAACAGAGCCCCAGCCCAGCTGTGCTTTGGCATCACGACAGCATTGAGGCTCCCTGTGGAATAAACATCTCTCTGCTCCCTCCAAACCCTCACATCAGCCAGCTGTTGGCTGGCCACCATGCAGTGACGCCAGTCCTGGATGCAGGGGCTGCTCATCCAAGGGGAAGAGTCAGTGCCAACCCCTCCCTCTGTCCCCTTGTGCTCTCTCCAGCTGGAAGAAGAGAGAGACAGAGCAGACGGGTACCTGCGCCAGTCCGTGATGTACCTGCAAAGCCCACAGAAGTCCATAAGAGAGGCAGCCGTCAGGCTCACTGGTGAGCCTAAATCCTCAGGGCCCTTGACACCCTACTGCAGCTTGGCCCTCGCCCCACCAGCAGGACTCAGACCAGTGGCTGTGGTACCCTGACTATACCTCAAGACTCCCTGCCACCATCTCCCACCTTTGCCCTTGTGCTTTATACATGCCTCAGCCCTGCCAAGGGGCGGAGGACATGTGGCCAGACTGGCAGCACTGGTGTTGGGGAGCTGTGCTGCTCGGGTGATGACCAGCTTAGTGTCCCTAGTGCTAAGCAGCTGCCACTTGAGAAGGCAGCAGGCATTGCTCCAGGTTACCTGCGAAGGTGAATGAGGGCAATGCGATGTCAGAAGGGACAGGCATGAATGCACGAAAGATCCTGGGCAGGGCTCTGCTCTCTGTCCACACAAGGGGTGGTGTGGGCAGAGCAGACAGAGATTTAAGGCAGTGGAGCCTGAGGTATACACAAGGTATTCATGGCAAGCACCTTAGGGCTTGTCCTCTGAGTTCCAGCTCCCTTCTGGCCATGGGAAGAGCTGGGATTGGGTGGGGTCAGGCTGTCCTGACAAGAGGGATTACTGGGATCCCAAATGTCTGGGCTCTCACCTTGTCTCTGTTCCTCTCTGTTCTAGCCCTTCAAGGCACGACAAATAACTTTATCTGTCCCTCCATCTCAAACTTCGCAACTCAAATGCTGCACATTCTAAGAACTGCAGAGAGAAATCCTTACTCTCGATTCAGGCTGCTGCAAAACCAGCTCCATGAGGCATGGAGGAGGCGAGCTTCTCTCTTGGAAAATGGCTGGCCTTCTCTCTGGTACAATGTTTGGTCATGCTGTTGGAGGTCCCTGCATAACTGATCCTAGGAACTCTCAGAGCCATCTGAAAGGGCAGGAAATATTAGGTGGCTTCTCACCTCTCCCCACCCACAGGAGAGTTTCTCTCATATCACTTCATCCCTTTTAAGGAAACTTTTAAAATGCAAATACAGGCACTAGTTCACAATCTCTTTCCTTGGGCTCCTGCCACTCAGAGCCCTATCTGCAGCTGGCACTGCAGCTGCATACTGAGTTATCTGCACTGACTGTATATCTCAAGAGTCCTGCTTGTGTTTTAATTGAGCATACTTACTAATATACTAAGAGGGAAAAAAGAAGTTTCAGGGTATTTAAACACTGCTCTTACATACAACATTATAACAAGTAACAAACGTAACAGAATTAAGGCTAACAAGAATGTCATAGGACAGAAATATTTATCAATATAAAACCACAAATTATTCTTAAAGTCAAATACTGATCAAGTGGTTGATCCTTTTCTACTTGTTAAAATACTGGCTCAAGCATTCATCTCCATCTAACAGGTCTTAACTGAGACATAAGTTCACACAGAGAATATTCTGAATTAGAAGGGATCTACAATGATTATTGAGGCCAATTCTTTAAATAAATGGCTCATACAGGGATTGAACATGTGACCTTGGTGTTATTAGCAAGCTGTATTTGATAAGGACAGTAGAACAGAACAGCACAGCCTTGGAGAAATAAAAATAGGATGTAACTTAGGCAGAGGTCCTGCAAAACACAAGCTTAGCTGGCTAAGCTCTGCAAGACTGACAAAGCAAGAGTTATAAACAATATTGCACTTACTCAAAAGCAGGGGTCGAGGAGCAGCCACCTAAAAAGGACACCAGATGTTGAAGACCACAGAAGAAGATCCCCTAAGAATCATATAAGGACTTCCAATAAGGGATATGACTATGTAAAATAAAATAAAACATATACATCAAGTAAGTGGGGATAGCTAACAAATATGTTAAACAGTGTGTATGATAACAACTCTGTTTACCTGACACTCAAGGTAATTGAATAGAAGGATCCTCCAAGTGATCAGCATGCTGCAATAAAGAATGCCTGCTTTCTAATACTCAAAATTGTTGTAGAAAGTTTCTATCTGGAAAATTTTGGTATCATATTTGCTATGAAATGAGTATTGATTTCTTTATGAAAGCTTTTATTACTCCTCCTGAACAAGTCTTTCTTGAGGGAGCCTAGACCCTGCATGCCTTATGAGGGACCCCAAACCCCTTCTATGTTTACAGGGGACTGCAGCTCCCTTCATGCCTTAGAAGAGACCTCAAACTCCCCTGCACACCTTACAGGGGACCTCAGTCCCCTGTGCAAGTTGGGAGAGACCCTAAAACCCCCTTTATGTGAGCCTTTTGCTGATCAGGCTGTGCACCCATACTCAACGCACTAAAGTAATTTTACCAACTATGTACATAATGCAGCAAAGTAAAGTCCAAAATAATTTCAGAAATTTAATAAAAATAATTTCAAACACATATAGTTTATGTTGAATATACTGTGTGAATTTAACATTCATCCTTTGGATCCTCCTTGCTTCAAATATCTTGTGAACACACACAGTTACCCATGAACTCCACGGCCATTTGATGCCTGAAGAAAAGGGGCTCTGAAGATGGTGCCCTAGGGACCCATTTGGGTTGACAAACTGTTAAGAAAACTCCCTACCTAACCGTGTCATGACCCATTTGGTTGGGGACGAGATGTTTGCTATAAATTCTTTGTTCACTGAACAAAGACACCAGTTCACGTGTCAGGGACTTTTATCCTTTTACTATACAGTCAGCTACAATCCAGCAACTAGCCCTTTATAAAACTGCAGAAGTGTTGGCTAACAAGCTCTCAACTTTCACAACTGACTAATAATCTCCCAGTCCTCACCACAGACTTTGGTAGAGAGCAAGGGATAGAATATGACAGCCATATTTTGCTAAGATAAAACAAGAGAGGAAAGAGATAAAGACAGAAAAGAAAGAGAAGGAAAATCTTGATGACTCTGTGTAAAACATTCAAAACAACAAGGCTGAGGACTGCAATGATATTACCACCTACATTTAACGTCATTCAATTAAATCGCCTGATTCGTGACCTGACAGGTATCAGTGCTGCTTCTTTAGTCACGGCCGACTACTACACCATTGCACAGCACCACTTCCACGATACACACTGTAACACTACACAAGGGACAAAACCACCCCGGTCTCTTCCTTCCGTGTGGAGCGCTGCTCCGCCTCCGCTGCACCATGGCCGGGTGTCGGCTCCGCCCGCTCCCGGCCGGCGCTGGGTAGGACGTCACGGCGCGGCGCCGGCCCGGCCCAGTTACAGCTGCTGCTTCTGCCGCTGCTGCTTCTGCGTCGGGGCGCTGCACTGAGCCGGGGGCCGTTCCTGTCGTCCCCCGCCTGTGGCGGAGCCTCCGCTCTGTGGCGGAGCCATGTCGCGGCCCAGGAACGTCCCGCCGCGGCAGCCCGACGGGGGCACAGGCGGCTCGGGCGCCCCCGCCGCGCCGGGCCGCGGCCGAGGCGGCAGAGGTCTGAGGGATATCCGCGTGGACGAGGAAGTGGAGATCGCCGTGAACCTCGCTCTGGAGCGGTTCCGCTATGGCGAGGACACGGGTGCGGAGCGCAGCCCGGCCACGGGGAGCCGGGGCCGGGGCGGGCGGGTAGCCGGGTCCGCGGGCTCTGCCCGGCGGAGCATCTCGGGCACTCGCGCTGCCCCAGGGCGGCGGCGGCGGCCCCCGGCGGGGTCCGTGTCCCGGACGGTGGCGATGGGGCAGCGCTGCCAGCAGTCACGGTGTTCACGGGAAGGGTGGTGGGTTTGAGGGTTGATAAACTCGTATCATCGAGGTCATAGGTCAGGGATACTGCCCGTTGAGTGTTTATGCTCGGGGTTTTATTTTTTTAAATTATCTTTCTAGAAATGGAATTTCCATCTTCTTTCACTAGAACTGAAAGAAAGTTTGTTCACCGGCTTTGTCAGTCTCTTGGACTGATATCTAAAAGTAAAGGGTAAGTTTGACTTTCATTTTTATGTATTATTTTCTCTTTTTGGTGTAAATTTATGGTATTTCGTTATCTATTAAAACTATCTGTATTTTTAGCTTATCCTGCACTGTTGCAGGGAATGGTATTAGAAAGAGAAGAAACTTCAAAAAGTAGATATAAAAGTAAGCATCTCTGTGCTTTGTTTGATGTCTGCATTAAAAACCTCATGACATGCTAGTTTGCGATGCAATTTTGACAGTTTCATGTCCATAAAAAAGACTTCTCACAAAGATCTGTTCTATTTTCTTTTTTCTGCACTAATGTGTGTTCAAAAGTTTTGCGCAGAATCTCCTACATTAACAGCTAGAGTGTAACTTACAGTAGCACATTCAAAAGAGTGCTTCTGTTTGGAAGCACAAAGGAGGGTTTGAGTGTTCCCAGCCGGCAGAGGGACGTCATCCTTTGCCTCTACTCAGCACTGATTAGGCTGCACTTGGAGTGTTGTGTCAGCCCAGTGCTGGGATCACCAGGAGGACAGACACCTAGACTGGTGAGAGTTTGGTGGAGGACCAACAGCCTGATGAAGGGAGTGGAGCATCTCCTGTATGCTGAAAGGGCCGGAGTGCTGGGACTGTTCAGCCTGGAGAAGATAAGGCTTAGGCAGATCTCAACAGTGTGTACTTGAAATGAGAATGTAAAGACGACAGAGTCAGGGGCTGCCAGAGGTGGCTCTGCCTTTTCTCCCAGAGACTGCCTCTGCCAGCACCTGCGTACCTGCACCAGTCTTCCACCCCTGCCAGGGACAGGCCACTGGGCTCTTAGTGTGACCTTCTGTTCTTACCCTGAAAAGTTGTTTAGGAAGGGTTGATACATTGGTTGTAGCCCAGGCACAAATTAGTTTCATTTCAAATACATGTACAACAATTATTTGCAATTTGGTGTTGGAGTTCAGTCTGAGGAGTAGTGCAGTGTTATGATTAAGTGTTTTGGCTCCATTTCTACAAAAAAATCTTTGATAATGAACATTGTGGGTTCTAATATGTTTTTCTGGACTTTGTTAATGCTTGGAATGTCACTAGCAGGGAGCTTTTTTGTCTATTCTGCCTATTTGTTGATTTTTAACTTCTGAATCTTTCAAGTTAGTCTAGAAGTCAGGTTGGTGTCATAACTTTCAGTATTGATTGCGAAAATGATTGGTAGAGCTGGTTGTATTTTGGGAGACAAATGCGGTGATAACCTGAGCATAGCCATCTGATGTCTGTGGTGTCTGTTCTGCACTACCTTGCATGAATAGAGGGCACTTTTGATGGTGACTATTGTGAATGTTGCGTTATGCTACTTAGGGCATTATTTGGAAGATTCTAGTTATGACATTGTATTTGAAAATAAACTGAAAGCCATCTTGAAAGAATTATTGTCAAAGATCATTACATGGAGGTAACTAGTTTGCCTATTCCTAAAATGCCTTTTTTCACCTTTCTCCCAGAAAAGGAGCTAATCGATACCTAACTGTAAGAAAAAAGGATGGATCAGAGCTAACACATGCAGTAATGACTTGTGCCTTAGCTCCTGGTACAAAACATGCTGTTCGTACTTTAATTCGGAATTTTCCTGTCACAAATAAAGAACGAACAGAACTTCTGCCAAAGACAGAACGAGGAAATGCCTCTGCTGCTGAATCTGGTATGTCCAGTGTGTCTTGTGATATGGACTTGTCAATCAACACTACTTGAAGAAACAACCCAACCACAAAACAAACCCCTTTATGTTCTGTCTCGATTTCTGTCCTGACACCCTTCTTTCCAAACAAACCTATTAATTTTCTTGACTTTTAATTGTTAATATAGGGTCTTCTAAAACTAGTGTCATGAGGCGCTCAGGCAGTCATGACACCCACATTACCATGTCTCCCTTGTATCAAGTTAATTTTGATTCTTTGACCCAATTTCAACGTTTTTTTTTTTAAATACTATTGGGAAGTGTGGGTTTCTGCATGTTCCATGGGGTAAGATTGAAGAGACAAATGTTACCATCACTGTGTTTAAAAACTCCCTTATGAGAAAATGAGACTGGCTATTGTGCTTTTAGAAATCCATGTTCTTGATAAAAGAAGTTCATGTTTTGTTTTGTCATCTTCTAAAATAGATTTGGTCTCTAAGAGGCTATTATGTAAACTTCTTAATTTCTAGAGTACATAAAATTCTCTGGAAGACAAACTTCTGATATAAGAATTTTTTTAACAATGCTTTTAATATGGTTGTTGCCTTAACAGTTAGGATTGTAGAAGCTGTCTTGTGTTTCTGTATACAAAGCTGGCTGTAGTGAACAGAAACCATACAAGTATGCCTTGTTTCAATGGATATTTCTGATTCATTATGTTCATGCTTTCAGTGCTTCCTTTGCTAGTTTTCTTTCTCAGTTATTTAATAAGATTGTTTAGTGAACAGAGGGAAACTATAATAAAACTACCAAAAAGCAATTTCTTAGGGCTGTAATGTATAAATTAATGAATAGTGTAAAATTTATCTTTCTTCTCCAGAATGGACTACGGCTCTTTTAATCTGTTAGTCTGTGTCTATCTTGGTAAAACAGTGTTTGTAATGTAATATAACAAATCTGTTAATTGCAATAAATGATTGCATTATGTCTATATAATTTCATTAAAATTGAGTTTACAGCGAGCTCATTCTTTTGGAAAATAATTATTAAGAAATTATAGATTGGCATTTTCAATATTGGCATTGAAGTAATGTCCTCAGAAGACTGCAGGATTTTTAGCTGCTTATGCATTGCTTTCTAGTACATCACACTGCTGAGTGTGTGAACATCATGGTTCGATTAGTACATGTTAAGACAAATCTTATGGATTAGAGTATTAGGTTAGGTAAGACATACAGAAAGGAGGTCTTCAAAGACCAATAAGGATGTGAAAGAAGGCATATGAATCACAGTAAAGTTGTCTTTTTGTTGGAAAACACACTTGTTAGTTTGGAATAACTTAAATGTTTTACTGTATGGTGGATTTTTCTAGGCAAACTCTAGAGACAGGAATGTGTAAACAGATACAAAGGCCAAGAAAATGTGCCCCAGGTTTTCTTTCTCTGGTTTAGTTTCTGTTTCTCTTTAAGCTCTTCATGTTTTTTTTAAACTTGAGCAGTGCTCTGGGGTGGTTCAGTTGTGTTCATACTTTCTATGAAAATAAAAAGTCCTTTTGACAATATTTATTTCAAGCACCATAACTGAATGCATTACCATGAAAATGACTTTTAAATATGTCATGGGTTTCTCACTTTATCAACAGGGATGCTAATAAAATCAAGAGTGTAAAATTTAAAGTACAATTTTAAACAGTGTTTTAATGATCTTCCTTTGTGTATATATAAGTATTTTATTGTCTTCTCTTCACAGAAAACAAAGAAGTGAACAAGACAAGTGGACGACTTAGTGACGGTATCCCACAGGTTCCAGTGAAAAGAGGGGAATCAGAGTTTGATTCCTTTAGGGAATCCCTACCAGTTTTTGAAAAACAGGAAGAAATTGTCAAAATAATAAAAGACAATAAAGTTGTTTTGATTGTAGGAGACACTGGATCAGGAAAAACTACTCAAGTATGTTTCTTTAATAAAATAAAACGCATGATAGTATTTATACAAAACTGATGACAAATTTGTAATATTTCTGTAATAAGGGATTTTTTATTCTAGTTTTAAGGCTTTTGTTTTCCTGCATGGTTCAAAGTCCTGTGTTCCAGTTAACTTTTTTGCTTTTGCAATACTAAGCCAGCAGATACATACTGCTGGTATAAAAGTATAAAAGTATATATGATTCTGCACAATTTTCTGATGAGTATCATTTTTTCATTAAAATAATAATAGAATATTGAAGGGAAAGTAGCTATAGTTTTGCATACCCTTTTTTTTCTAAAGCGAGTTCTGTTCCTGCTATCTGGAGTGTTATTGTGTTAAAATGAAAGATAACTACAGAGTTTTTGTAATAGTTTTCCTGAGGCAGGAGAGAGACACTTAAGCTGTTGGTTGGTTGGTTGTTTGGGTGGGGATTTTTGGTTTTGTTTTTGTTGTTGTTGTGTTTTGTTTGAAACAGATTAAAATTAGTGGCAGAAATTGATTTTTGTGGCCTTTTTGCCACTTCAGGTACGTTTGCAATGATAATCGTATTGTGAGTCCTTTTTCAACCTGTGTGGTATTGAGGTGCAGTTAAATTGTTTCATTGTGGTAAAAAAGTTACGAGTTTATCAAACTAAAAAGTAAATTTAAACCACTTCTTTACAGATCCCCCAGTTTATTCTTGATGACTGTCACAAAAATGGAATTCCCTGCCGTATATTTTGCACTCAGCCAAGACGCTTGGCAGCACTTGCTGTGGCTGAAAGAGTGGCAGCAGAAAGAAGAGAAAAGATTGGTCAGACAATTGGTTATCAGATACGATTAGAAAGCAGGTACTGGTGACATTTCTTAAAGTCGGTTGATCTGGTGTTGGTGTCTTCAGTCATGTGAATATTTAAATTACAGTATATTTGGGATGTGGCCCAGGAAAATATCCATGTGTAAAGTACAGGTAGGATACGTTGTTTTGGGTAGTGAATATTTAAAAGTTGAAAAGGACAGCTTTTCTCCTGTATTTTGCAGTTTCATGTAGTGAGTTGTTCTATAGAACTGAACTTCAAGTACTTTCTCTTGATTTCTTCTAGGGAGTATATGTGTGAATATCCTTGTCCTCTCTACTTTTAACAAATGCAAATCCAAAAGTTCTGCAAGCTTTGAAAATAGGTAGGCAAGACCAGCATGTTGTAACAAAAGCTGTATAGTGAGAGTTGATAGGGCACATAAAAGGGAAAATAACAAAACAGGGAAGTGAGTGATTATATTGACCATTACCCATGTACTTTGGGTTAAATTTACTCTGTTTCAGCTTTTATGTTTAAAGCAAAGGCAGAAATTTCTAGATGACCTGAAGAATTTGTTCCTAAAGCAGAGCAGGGATGGATGAAAGTCTGAAGATTGTGTGTGTTTTCTAAACTCTTTGAATTGTGTAAATACTGGGATTTTCAGGAATGGGCAGCAGTTGGGATACAAGTGAGAAGGAGATGGCAAAAGGTATGGCTAGTTATGTTGCTTATATGGATGAAGATAATACATATCTAATGGAAATGAGTGAACTTGAACAACAAAGCCAAGTTAAAGAATTTGAATATGCATACTAAAGGTCACAAAGCTATTAACGCAGAAAAAGAGCAAGTAAAGATGAATTGCAAATAATGTGGATGATGAGTGTGAGGAAGAATTATGCTGAATGAAGAAAAATAAAGTATAGGTCAGATGGAAGAATTACTGTAAGTAATGTAAAAGAATCAGTAAGTTTACTTGAGAAAGAGCAAAAAGGAGAGATGGCAGTGTTTTCATCTTGGCAAAAAATGTTCCGTGGAAGTGCTTGCAGAAACACAGAAATCTATTTTTTGAACTTTTATTGTCTGTTAGACAGTAGTGGTGATCTAGAAGGCTGATGAAAAAGAGAGCAGAGTAGACATTAAAAAAGTCAAGCACTTCTGTCTGCTATGTGTTCCTTGATTTCAATATGTAAGAATATTTTTGAAGTGAAGAAAGAATTTCAAACTTGAAAAGAAATACACGTGTGTCTTCCTTTGTGTAGTACTCTGAAGTTTTTTCTGGAAGTTTTCAGTGCTTAAAGTGGCAATGCTGGAGGAAGTAGAGGTAATTGCTGGTTTTACTTGCACAGCTAACACTGCCACAGGTAGTAGGTACTTTTAAAGAATTTTAGATTCTTGAAAAATCACAGCATTTGAAAAGGTTCAGCTGATTTCTTTGTGATTTAGTCAAGTATAGTGTATTGGATTTGTGTGGCAAGGTTGTGGTAGTGAGGGGGATGTTTTTTGTGAGAAGATTCCCACATGTCTGATAAAGCCTCTGCCAGCTGGCTGTAAGAGAGACTCCCAACTGGCCATGGCTGAGCCCGTTGGCAACAGTGATCATGCTTCTGGGACAATGTATTTGAGAAGGAGAAAAAAA
The DNA here is from genome assembly GCA_013397935.1 of Dasyornis broadbenti. Taxonomy (NCBI): domain Eukaryota; kingdom Metazoa; phylum Chordata; class Aves; order Passeriformes; family Dasyornithidae; genus Dasyornis; species Dasyornis broadbenti. Next base: position 11,118 of record VZRN01005607.1, read on the forward strand.
AAATCTGTGCAGCAGTACAAAGAGAGGATTGTGAATATTTGAGAGGAATAGCTCTGCTAACACATGCCAAGGTCAGTGCCAAAGGAGGGGCAGGAGGTGCCCAAGCAGAGATTCCCCTGCAGCCCGTGTTGAAGACTGTGGTGAGGCAGGATGTTCCCCTGCAGCCCATGGAGATCCACAGTGGAGCACATATCCACTTGCAGCCTGTGGAGGATGCCATGCCAGAGCAGACGGCTGCCCAAAGGAGGCTATAACTCTGTGGGAAGCCTGTGCTGGAGACAGGCTTCTAACAGGACCTGTGGCCCCACTGAGAGAGGAGTCTTCACTGGAGCAGTTTTGCTGGTGGGACTTGTGAACCTGGGGGAGTCCCATGCTGGAGCAGTCTGTTCCGGAAGGACTGCACCACATGGAAGGGACCTACTCTGGAGCAGTTTGTGAAGCGTGAGAAATCTGACCCATGAGGAGGAAGGAGCAGCACAGACAAGATGTGGTGAACTGACCACAGCCCCCCTTCCCTGAGCCCCTTGTGCACTGAGGGGTAGGAATTAGAGAAAAATTGAAGTCATTCCTGGGAAGAAGGGCAGGGTGGGCAGAGGTATTTTAACATTTGATTCTATTTCTTTTGCTTTTAATTGGTAATAGATGAAACGTAAGTTGCACAAGTCAAGTCTGTTTTGCCCACGATGGTAACGGGTGAGTGACCTCTCCCTGTCCTTGCATTGACCCATGAGCCTTTCGTTATATTCCTTCTCCCTTGTCCAACTGAGGAGCAGAGGGATGGAGGTGCCTGGCATCCAGCCAAGTCAACTCACCACGTGTAGAAAAATACAAAGACTATATCTGAGGGTATTCTGAAGAATTGATCCTGTTTTTCCAAGGCAGTCCACACTGAATTTTCCAGTAAATTAAAGATGGAGAGTTTCTCAAGAGAGTTCTGTTTCACTTACTAATTTAGAAAAAAAATTAATTTCACCCTGTTAATTAATCCCTTGTCTAAAGTTTTGGAGCATTGGCACTAAGAATCTTTAGGAGCTCTTTGGGAGCAGACATAGTTTATAAACAAGTAGTATGCGTGAACTCTTTGGTGACAGAACTGTGATTCCGCTTCTGGTGTGGAGCTGTCTAATTTTCAGTAAATAGTGGAAAGCAGCATTTAAATGGTGGAAAAAAGCTGAAGCATCTTTGTGAACTGTTCGATAGGGTTTCTCCAAAGACACTGGTAACCTTTTGCACTAATGGCATACTGCTGCGCACGCTGATGGCAGGAGACAGCACCCTATCAACCGTGACACATGTTATTGTGGTAAGGATCTTGTATTTCGTGTGAGATGGAGCAGTGTGTTTAGTTTGTTAATTGGAAGATGAGATTCTAGTTTTCTGTATTAATTTGATGAACATTTAAGGTGTTTTTGTGAGGTTAGAATCTGAATTAACTTAAAAGAGTTACTGATTTTTTTATTGTAGTATGCATATTTTGGGGGGGGTTGTTGTTTTTTTGGTTTTTTTGTTGTAAAAGCATCTTATTTGAGGTTCGTACCAATAATTAGTTTTGGAATTGTGGTGTGATTGTGGAGAGCAGAGGTCTAAATTTTTCTGAATTTCCTCTGTCAGCAGAAAAGCCTTAGGGAGTCTTACATAGATATGGTTCAATGCTAGTGTGTCAGAATTTCTCTTATCACATTCTTGATTTTGCATTACCAAGTTTGCAGTCGCTTTGTTTGCCCAATGTTTTCAAGATAAAATGTAGTCAAATTTCTAGCAAATTTATGTTCATGTATGATTATGTGAATTTCCTATTGTGGAATTTGATAAGTCAGTGGAATCAGAATGTTTACTGCAAGTTATCCACTGCTGAAAACAGAAAAAAACATGGTAATTTTAGGTGCCTGTCTGTTCACTAAGGAGGAAAAAAACACAAGAATGATTTATGCAGTCCTGACTTCAGCCTGCAAATCTTGTATTTGGGTTCTTGATTCATACATTCAGAATACAAAACTAAACAGAAGATAGACAGGTGATTAATCAGTCATATACTTTAATGATAAGCTTTGTGCATGATTTAATAGAGCTAAGAAATTTATCTTTTTTCCTCATATGGTATCATCTAGTTCTTCAAATGTTCATCAGTTGTGAAGGGAGATTTTATTGAAATAAGATTTGTAGGATTTGCAGTTTGTAGCATTATCTTGAAAATGAGATTTAAGTACAAGAATTACAGAAGTTTCAGATATTCTTTAGGATCTTTAAAATTAAGGTCTGTATGGGATGAGCATTACAATGAAGTGTACTCTGGTATCTATAAAATTTTTGAAGTATTTTTACTTTTGGATGGTTTTTTAAAAAGTCCTTCTTAAGCTACACTTAAACATTTAAATGCCTCTGTGATGTACCACCAAATGGCATACTTTAGTTTTTAAAAAAATTCATATTTGTAAAAAGTTAGAATCTTGGATCTGTGATGTTTATCTGTTCTTTTTCTTTTTGCTTTTCTTTCCTTCTTACAGGATGAAGTACATGAGAGGGATAGGTTCAGTGACTTCCTACTAATTAAACTGAGAGATGTATTGCAAAGCCAAGCTAATTTAAAATTAATTATTTCTAGTGCTGCTCTAGATGCAGATCTCTTTATTAGGTATTTTGGATGTTGCCCAGTAATACACAGTAAGTACCTAAGTAAAATCTTAAATCTCAGTATACCTGCCCTGAGACTCATAGATCTTACTGAAGTGTACAAAACCATTCTCAGTAAAGGCACGTGATAAATACACTGACAGTTACAGCAATGGTTGTTCTTTGTTTACTTATGTTTGTTGTTTCTTAACTATTCGCATCTACCGCAGAGGGAAGTGTTTTTATCAATGGATGATCTGTAAATGTAGGGATGTCCTGGCCCCCTCCGTGTTCAATTCAAGAAGGAGTAAAAGGTTCTTAAAGTTCTGGTTTGCATAGTGATACAGACCCTAGAATTTACAAGAGTGTGATACCTATTAGTATATTCCAGTAGGTTCTAGTTCTGGCTTCAGAGATTGCTGCTAGCTACTGGATAAAACTCAGACACAGATAACTGTATCTGTTCGTTTCAGAAATACAGTCCTAGGCAAATTGGGGTTTATGTTTTAATCACATGATTCTTTGCTTCGTTTAGAATTTTCTCTACAAATCGTTGCTTAATTTTAGGGGATGTTAATGAGAAAGAATTGCTTTCTCTTATTTACACATAAACGTTCATTTCTGGTTTTCAGTTTTGAATTTTTGCCTAGGAAAAGGAGGCTTGCTCCTTGTTGGAGGCAGGAATCTGAAAGTTACACAGGATTTTAATGTTTGGCAAATTTTTTTGGAGAAGAAAAGCCTCATTGTCATTTCTGTGTGGCTTTCTAGTTTACTTTTTTGGTAGCTTCTCATTCTTTTAGATCAATAGATTTATTATTTACTGTCTCTTTCTTAGTTTACCACAGAGGTTATACTGTTACCACATACCGGATAACAGGATAATCACAGGATAATCACAACTGAAAATAAGCTTTTTCCAAATTTTTATTTAAGAATTAAAAGAAGCGGGTTTAGATACTTTGTCTGTTATAGTCATGAAAAAGCTTTGATTCTTCAGCAGTATAGCGGACACAATCCCAACCACAGAAGCCAACATATTTAAGTTGTGGGCTTCTGTAGTACACAGAGTTTCTGATCAATGTTAGAAGATTTCCTCCACGACAGCTTCTAAACGTATGTGAATTGTAGCTTGTCCTTTCTGAAGGAGAGAAGAGTCCTAGGTGATAGGAACTTAGCTGTGGTAAATGTCTGCTAAGGAACCAGAAATTTAAATTAGGTATTAATTGTTCCTGTGTAAAAACATAATTCAATGTCCATAAATAAGGTCTAGAAAATAATGATGTTAAAAGAGAAATCAGGGCAAGTTCTTAGGACAGAAAGACCATGAGAAGTAGTTGGTAAGGAAAGCCAAAATTGGCTGCACTGCTTGGGGACATTGAGAGAAGTCCATCTCCTCTTACACTCCTCACGAAAGAAGGTAGTTGAATACAAACATGGCAGTCTGCTTGTAGGATCTTGCAATAAAACTGTCTTAATTGCCCTTACTATGTAATTCAGCTGGCTGACACATTGAATTCTTTTGTGTATACCTAAACAAAAGTAGCTGATTTCTTTTTCTCATTTGATAAAATTGCAGTAACTGTCAATCTTATATGTCTTGCTATTTACACTTAATAGAATTGAAGTGGTTAATGAGAAACAAGGTGCACAGCTGGCATTTCCTTTTTGAATTGTTTTGGGTTTGTTTTTTTTGTTTTGGTTTGGTTTTGTTTTGGTTTTCTTTTCTTTTTGTTTCTGTTTCTATTTCTGTTTTTGTTTTTTTGTGGCCCAGTCACTTACAGAAAACAAACTCAAGTGAGGATATTCTTACAAGACTTTACAAGGAATGCAATAATTCTTTTAATCAGACCCTAATCATGTTTAATTGACTTTTCTTGTCTATAAGAAAAGTCTATAAAAATTATTTTTAAGAACTAATGTTTTAAGTGAAGCTAGGGAATATCTAATCTTGCATTAATTATTTCTACTTTTAGTCCAAGGAAGACCTTTTGAAGTTAAAGAGATGTTTTTGGAGGACATTTTACGAAGTACTGGGTATACAAACAAAGAGATGATAAAGTACAAAAAAGAGAAACAGCAAGGTTGGTGGACTTGTTAGTTCTAAAGGCTTGCAATGAGTCTCATTGACTGCACAACAAATAGGAGGATTCTCTGTTAAAATACTAAAGTCAGTTTATTAAATGAGACATGATTAGATGGCAGCAAGTATCTTTAAAACTGTTTACATTTTTGATGTAGATTGTGATTGAAAAATATGTTTTTACTTTCAGTGGTTGTACTCTTAATTTTTTCAGTTGATAACTGTTACATTTTTCGTAATTATTATGAAGTAGAATTACATACAACTGGGGACTTTGCCCTCATGAAAACTATAGAAACATAAGATACAATATGCTGACATTTAGGTGCAAATTAAAGTGCAGCCATTAGAGAAGGCAGGATTTTGTACATCTTGCACAGAAACGGTTTCAATTATTAATGCTTTTCAGTGCATTCTTCAGACATGGATGCATGTAACATACTTAGCTCAGGAGCATTAACATACTTGAACCAAATATAGGGGGTTCTTTTCAGTTGATTAAGTATTTGACTATATTGATTACAGTATTTCCTGACAGCTGAAAATAATGATCCTAGTGAGTATTAAAAAAAAAAAAAAAAAAAGGCAGACTTCAAAGCTATAACATACAATCTTTAACTTCACGTTTGTCATGGTCCTCAGCTCTTGATCACTGTGGGTAGAAAAGCTCAGTTGAGGCGTCTACTCCTTCTTTTACTTGTACACAAGGATTAGTTGTTACATGCAAGAATTATTTCGCTGCTCTTTGGTATTTAATTTCTGGAAAAAGAGAAACTGGACTGAGAATTATGTAGAAGGTAGTTACTTAGGAAGGTCGTTCGAATGCAGCGAATTGGAGGCTTAATGGTTTAAGCAACCAAGTGGTATTTCTTACTGTGTTCTTTATAGCAGATGTTTGTAGTGGTGCAGTTTGGGTGCCCTTAATCATGGAATTTATATTGGACTGGTAACAACATTCTAGATTAAATAAGAAATCAAGTAGTTTTAACTTTGTGACTTGATATAGCTATTTTTTTAAAACTGAAATTAATGGATAATTGACTGTAAAACTTATCATGGAAATCCTTTATGCATTCTAGAAGAAAAACAGCAAAGCACTCTTACTGAGTGGTGTTCTGCTCAAGAAAGTAATAGTAAGCCGGAACGTGAGAGACCAAGATCTGTCCCAAAGACAACTGAAGAATGTAATATTTTGGGTGATGGTGGTGACACAGTGTTTAATCAACTGGTAAGTTTTTCCTTTTGTTGGGAGGTATGTTTAAATCTGCTTTAAAAACTGTTTTCAAAAGATACTACTCCTGTAGAATTTGTCAAAGGATATTAGCATATTCTTTAGATGTTTTTTATTAAATTATCATGGACTACTCTAGCAGAAATATTCTTTTCAGTTACAGTGGTTTGTACATAACTTTTCTTCAGATTAAGTAGCTGAACAGCCATTGCTTAAAGTACTTGCATATGATACAATAAATGCTTTAACTGGTACCTGAATGCTGGATTTCTGATTGTTGCTTGGAAGAGTAACTGTTCCATTTCTTCATGTCTAATTATAAGAGTGAAGGTAAGCCTTGCAAGACATCCATTTTTCAATACTGCGTTTTCTCTTCAGACTGAAAAAGATGTGAATTGCCTTGAACCATGGTTAATAAAAGAAATGGATTCTTGTCTTTCTGACATCTGGTTGCATAAAGATACTGATTCCTTTGCTCAGGTGTTCCATCTCATTTTAACTGAAAATGTCAGTGGTAAGTTTATAATCTTATTGCATAAGAAAAAACAATAACAAAAAGACTTGATTTTCTGTGGCTGTTATATCTCCAGTTTCAAATGTTGTTAGTTTTGAATTCTGATGCCTGTTGGAAAAGCAAATAGAACTAGCAGAATTAATGAATTGTTTAGTTATTGGAAAAGTGAATAGAATTAATTAATGATTTAGTTTTTTTTTTTGCACTTGTTTTGAAGTATTAACAGATGTTCTGACATGACCAAAGTAGTGTTAAATTCACATGAACTGAGTGGTGGGATGAAGTGAGAAAACAAATTCTCTTTGGCCTAGATTTTAAAAGTCATATAAGTCACATTTATGTCACATTTAGATGAAAAAAGAAGAATGTGTTTATTGGGTTTGCTGATTTATTTATTTCTTTATTTGTACTTCTCAGTTGATTACAGGCACAGTGAAACCAGTGTGACTGCACTAATGATTGCTTCAGGGAGAGGCTTTTTGAGTCAAGTAGAACAGCTGATCAGTATGGGAGCAAGTATCCACTGCAGATCATCTAATGGCTGGTAAAAACAAACAAAGAAATCGAGAGATAGATTTATTTGTCAATACACAAATGAGAGAGAAATTTCTGTAACATTTAAAGTATTTGCTAACAGATTTAACAGACAACTGTAAGCAATAGGAGGTTTTGACAGTCCGAACGTTTTCTAACTTCTGTTCATCACATTGTATTCTGGAAATTCTAAATTGGCTTCTTAATTGGGCTGTGTCTCTTTTGAAGTGAGAAATCTAAAAAGGATTTCTGTGTAACTCTTTTAGGATGGCTGTGGACTGGGCTAAGCACTTCGGACAGACTGAGGTTGTTGATCTGTTGGAATCCTACAGGTAAGTTATAGCTACTTTGAATAAACAGTTTAAGGGAAATGTTGAAGGGAAATTTGCATTTTGTCTTTTAATCACAACAGTTTTTAGCTTTTTATGCCTTTAAATCTGACCTTAATAGCAGGATTTATTTGAGACTAGGAATGTTACATAAACACGCATTTTTTTAAAATAAATGTGCTTGTATTTAATAGCACTATAATTATGTTTGGGCAAATCCTAGGATAAATATAGTAGTGTAGACTTCTTTCATATTATTATCTTTTATTTTGATGAGGGCATTGCTATCATGATTAAATGTCTTGGCAGGATGTGAGTAGATTAACTTACATAAATAGACAGAGATACTGATTCTACCATGTACTGTTTTAATCTCAGATGCTTATTTTGGAAATAAATAAGTTGTGTTTTTATCTATACATTGTTGATACATAGTAGCCATATACAAGACACTTTATAGAAGTAACATTTACACTAGGCCATTCAAGAATTTGTTTTAATTAACTCACGGTTATTGTAGTTTTGTTACCATTTTGTTGAGACCAATATTTTTGGAACGCTTCTTGGTGTAGTTTTGGTTTGTGCCCTGCTTATGGGTTTGGTTTCCCTGCTTATGGGAGGAAACTGGGAAATACATTTATTTTAAATATTTTTTATTTAATAGGTAAAAAGGAGTGTCTTTATACTTTAGTTCTGACGCTTTGCTTGTGGATGTGTTTCAATGAAGTGTAAGATAATTAAAGTTAATGCTGAGAATTGAAGTTTCATGCTTTGGTGGATTACACTTAAATCAGTGAACAGTAATAGTGTTTTGGAGATGCTGTTCTGCTACACTTTAAAATTAAAATTCAAAAGGAGTAGTCATGTTGGTGTTGATCTAAGTTTACTTAGTGGCTGAATGCAAACCCAATACAAACAGCGTTGACTCTGGTTTGTGCATTTATCTATTTTAGTGCTTCAGCAGGATTTGGAAATCTGGATGAAAGTTCCCTGGTCCAAAAAGGTGGTGGTGACCTTAGTGCAGAGGACAGAGAACTACTGACAGCTTATCATCACAGTTTTGATGATGAAAAAGTGGATCTGGACCTCATTATGCACTTACTTTATTACATCTGTCATAGTTGTGAAGCTGGTAGGTATACATAGATACACCCAATAAATTACAGTACATTCAGCCTATGATGAATCCTGCACTTGTTTTGGAAACACTAAATAGGTAAAACCTTCCAAGTGCTAGTCTTCACAGTACTGATACATATTTTAAGTGAATTTTCTGCTTAACTCTGCAAACCTCCTTCTTTTGCAGGAGCAATTTTAATATTTCTTCCTGGATATGATGAGATAGTTAGCCTGAGGGACCGTATTCTTTTTGATGACAGGAGGTTTGCTGATAATGCTCACAGGTAAAGCCTCTAGTTCCTCTGGTTGAGGTTTTCATTCCTTTTTAAAAAAATACTTAAATGTGCTCTTTATCTTGCATTAGATATCAGGTTTTCATGCTTCATTCAAATATGCAGACTTTTGATCAGAAGAAAGTGCTTAAAAGTCCACCTCCTGGTGTACGCAAAATAGTAAGTTTTAGAGGACTTTGTCAGATATTGTATTAATCTACTTTGTCTTTGCTTTTAATTATAATTTTGGTTGTTTCTTGTTTTATTTGCAGATTCTTTCTACAAATATTGCAGAAACCAGCATAACTGTCAATGATGTTGTATTTGTTATTGACTCAGGCAAGGTGAAAGAGGTATGATGGGTTAAAACTTGCTGTGAGAAGTCAACTTCCTAGTTTTATTCTATAATATATAATATCTAAATTTTAGAGTACTATTTTTTTATAGTAGGCTAAGAGCTAGTGTGTGTCAAGTAACAAGGGTCACTGAGAAGTTTTGACATCCGTTTGTTTTATCACAAATACTGTAAATAGCCAGCTGTTAGTAAGCCCTCGAAAAACTATTATAGTTTGAAATGTTGACATATCCTTTTTTTAAAAAAATTAGAATCTCTGCTTTTTTTAAACAAGTCCATTTGTTTAGACCACCATCTTCCTGAGACTTCAGAGAGCAGTGGGAGTTCCTTTTGTCTTACTGTTGTGTCAAGTCCAATCCATTAAGTTTTTGAGTATTGTTTCTGATGTGTTGAATGCCCATTCCCAAACTACTTGTTAAGGAAATGCCCATTCCCAAACTACTTGCTAAGGAAAAGTGAGATAGCATAATGAGTTAGTTTAAGACCTTTTATATCTCTTTGAAGATGAGGTTGGATTTCATAGGGGAGATACATGCCAAGTTTCTAAAGTTTTCATGGTAATACAATTTTTCTGTAATTTTGCATCAAATATAGGAAAATAAGGATGTAATTTCCAAGTGAGACAAAGAAGAAAATTTTAATCAATATAATAATATGTTTTTCCCTGATTTGTGATAATTCTTAACACAGTCCATATCTTTTATTGACTCACAATTACGTACTGACTAGAAAAATTCCATTTAGGAAACTGTAGCACAAAGATAATGCAAAACAGGTGTCGTAAATTCAATTGATAGGATGTACTTCAGAGCATACCTTCATTCCAGAAGCTGCTGGTGTTTGTTCAAATTATTTTTTCTATATTTGAAAGAACTGTGTTAATAATTCATTAATTTTTATTTCATGTATCATGTTTAATCTTGATTTTATGTTCCTTACTTTGCTTTTGTAGAAGTCTTTTGATGCACTGAGTCGTGTTACAATGCTAAAAATGGGGTGGATTTCAAAAGCCAGTGCTATCCAGAGAAAAGGCAGGTAATAAATGCTTCCTACTGATTTTTATTTTGCAGATATCCACCATACAGTATGTTAAGAGTAAAGTACAAACATATAGTAGCCACACTGGGTAATGTTTCTAGCCTAGTCCAGTATCGTGTTGGACAGCGGCTAGTGCTTCTTCTCTGCACTAAATTATAGTCAGCCTGTGTTTTCTTGGAGTAATTTCCCAAGATATAGTGAAGTGACACTCAGAAGTATCCCAGAACTCTCATTACTTCTAGGTTGTTGTTCCCCCATGGACTTCCTCTTTCTGCCATGTAGCACCAACAGCCACAGTAACTTGTCTATGGGCAAAGGACTGCCTACTGCTAGCTTTTAATTGATACCCTGGCATCCCTTCTTTAGAAGTTCATTGGGCAGTGATTCCTTATTGACGATCTCCAAAGTATTCATGACGTAACAGGCCATGGTCATTCTCTTTCCAGTACACTGGGTAAGGGCTGAGAAGTTATGTATGTAGGCAGCAACAAATGACTGTTTTGAGACACGATACTGCCATGATATTTGAGACATGATATTAATATCCATTTTTTTGAGCATGAATTGTGAGCATTTACTGTCCCTATTCCTTTATTCACACATTGTAATGTCTTCATTCTATCATTTACATCTAGAGTAACTTCTAGCTGGGGAATGTGAAGAGGAAGAAATAAAGTTTACAACTTAGATTCCCTATGGCACAGGATGGCTGAGATTTGAATTGATCTCAAGTTAGCAAAAAAGTGATACGACTTTATTTAGATAGGCTCTACTTATTTTTTTCCAGATTTCTCAGTGTAGGGTTAAAATTATAATAATTATTAAAAATAATTTTATTTGTAATAAAATTATATCATTTTCCATACCATAAAAATAATTAATGTACTGGATAACTCTTTAAATTCATGTGTGGGACTTCCTGTTAACAACAAAATTACTATTCTCTTAGATCTTCTTCTGTATTTGCATTCTAAGTTTGTGTGGGTTGTTTTTTGTTTGGTTGAACTTTTTAAAAATAGAAATTCTAATTTTCACAGCTTCCCATATTTTGTTTTCCAGGGCTGGACGCTGTCAGCCTGGAGTCTGTTTTCGTCTCTTCAGCAGGCTTCGATTTCAGAATATGCTGGAATTTCAGTCTCCAGAACTTCTAAGAATGCCACTTCAGGTGCGTATTCACTCAGAAGTTATAACTTTTAGAAAACGTAGTATCATCAGACATATTAATAGCTCCAAAAAGATGTGTATGTATTTTCTTTCTCCTAAACCTTAAAAATATTCTTTTTCTTTTTAACTTGCAGGAGCTTTGTTTGCACACAAAACTTCTGGCTCCAATTAATTGTCCAATTGTTGACTTTCTTATGAAAGCTCCTGATCCTCCGCCAGCTTTAATTGTGAAAAATGCTCTGCAAATGCTCAAGGTCAGCAGAGGAATACATTTAGATGGGAATTGTGTTTAATCAGTATTTATGGTGTGGTAGCGTATCCTTACTCACTTTTAACTGTACTGAAAGTCTTGTTCAGTTACTTAAGGATTCTTTGAATTTTTGTTTGTTTTCATTTTGTGTGTGTGTGTGTATGCATTTTTCCATGTTAAGGGAAGACACTACTGTAAAATCAGATCTTGACTGTCATTAGTTTGACTTGCTTCTTTAGTCTTTGAGAGCAATTCTAGATAATATGCAATATTCATATCCTTTCTGCTTTTATTGTAAATTAATTTTGTCCCCTTTCTTCTTCTTCCTCTTGTTCCTACATTACCCCTTTTTTCCAATTTCATACAGACTATAGATGCCATGGACCCTTGGGAAGATCTCACTGAACTTGGTTATCATCTCACTGAATTGCCAGTGGAGCCACACCTTGGCAAAATGGTGTTGTGCGCCATTGTTTTGAAGTGCCTGGATCCTGTCCTTACCATTGCTTGTGCTCTTGCCTACCGAGACCCGTTTGTGCTGCCCACACTGGCCTCTCAAAAGCGTGCAGCCATGCTGTGTAGGAAACGTTTTACTGCGGGAACATTCAGCGACCACATGGTGCTTCTCAGGGCTTTTCAGGTATCCTGTCAGAATGAGTGCTATTCACAGGAGATCACGCACCGCAGTAAATGACGTACCAGTCAAGATGGATGTAGAATGGTAGACTATGGCTTTCCTGTATGTTGGTCTTACAGATTTCTGAGGGAACACATTTTGTCTGATCTTTTCAAACCTGGTTAAATTTTGAAAGTTCCAGCAAGATGTTGCTTTACATCCTGCTACATGGGTAACTTAAAATAGCAGTCTTGACATAATGATCTCTATAATAACATAGCAAACTTAAAATAACATAATTATCGTATGTTTAGTTTAGAGAATGGGGAAACAAAACAGTCAAGTTTTTAAATTAAACAAAAACTCAGATTTGATACTTTTACTTTGGTTAATTTTATTGATCTACATGTAATTCTTAAAAATACTGATTTTTTCATTTTAGATATTTAAATTAATAGGCAAATGTTTAAAAATTATTCTTTACAGGCATGGCAGAAGGCATGCAGTGATGGCTGGGAAAGAGCCTTCTGTGAAAAGAACTTCCTGTCTCAAGCCACAATGGAAATCATTGTAGGAATGAGAACACAGTTGCTTAGCCAGCTTAGAGCCTCAGGTAAATAGGCTGGAGAAAGTTCTAACATCATTTTGGAGTTAAGTGTATACAAATTGTAACAAAAATAGCATTCACTTGTCATTTTCCCTTAAGTTGAAAAAGACCAGTACATACTTACTCTGGGCATGGTGGAGATGCTGGGGTGAGAAAATGCAGCTGGGGAACAACCGATATTACTGAAAGCACCCTAATTGTTCAGCATCCTGCTGTCTTGCAGTGTGAGACGTGTTTCCTTGCATTTTTATGTTAGAGTACATTTTTTTCCTGAGGAAGTTGTGAAAGATGAGTTCAGACCCTGGGTTCTGAGGCAGAGTCAGTTAATTTCAGCTCAAGCTGAAATTATGTCTGTGGAGAGTGTCCTGAATAAAGAAATCTTTGGACCCTTAAACCCTTACTTTCAGTGCACCTGATCTTCATGTGCTTTGCATGTCCCTTGTGCATTCCTCTTGATACAATGGCAATTTATGGTCTGGGCCTTTCTACCACTTCATTGGATTCTTTCTCCATGTCCTATGTGGGCAGCCCATTACCTGCTCTTATATTCCAGCTTCAGCCAGCCTTGGGGCCCTCCAAGGTCTCATCCTTTATCCAAAGGTATCCTGTCTTTGTTTCTTCCCCTGCTTAGCTGTTCATGCTAACAAACAGTTAATTTAAAATTCACCTACACTAGGTTTTGAGCAGGGCCCACTCATGCTAAGCTGTAAGCATGTTACAATTAAACTTAAACTACACAATTTCTAATGTTCTGTTAAGAAGTATTGCAAACAGTAATTCTGTTCTATGTTAGTATGAAAAACCCTTACCAGGAAGGATTTCAGTGTAAGGGTTTCTTCTTGGTGCTGTTAATGTTGACAGTTGAGAAAAATGAAACTAATTTGTATTTTATGTCACTTTTTTTTTTTCAAATTCCTTTTGAGAAGCAAAAAAATAGATCTTAAATATAAACAAATATAGCACAGTTTTGACCTCTCTCTTTCTTCAGGTTTTGTTAGAGCCAGAGGAGGAGCTGATATTAGAGATGTCAATACTAACTCTGAGAACTGGGCTGTGATTAAAGCTGCCTTAGTGGCCGGGATGTATCCCAATCTTGTGCATGTAGACAGAGAGAGGCTGGTTTTAACAGGACCAAAGGAGAAGAAAGTGCGATTTCATCCTACCTCTGTTCTTAGTCAACCTCAGTATAAAAAGGTAAAGCTACTTTGAACATTTTAGGAAATATTTTTTCTGACAGGTAATAGAATGAAAAACTGGAGTTTGTTTATTTTTCCAATATTTCAGTTCGTCCTGCTAAGTGGAACAAGGCAAAATATTAAAAAGAAAAAGCTAGTTATAAAAGTGTTTTGAAGATGTGACAATCTCTGCTTATTGTGAAAGGAAAAAGTTCTGCTCTGAAACTGATATCTCTTTAGACACTCTTTTAAAGCAAAATATTTTGTTCCAAGGTGATAGGGTAACTTGTGAGTCTGGTTGAATTTTCTTGTGCTTTTTTTATTCATGTATAGGCAAATATTTATATATTTATTTCTACATACATAAAGTAAGAATTAAGTTAAAATTTATTTTCATTACACATAGAGGATAAAATAGCCTAGTCTTACTTGCTCCTGCACAGATTCCCCCAGTGAATGGCCAAACTGCAGCTGTTCAGGCACTCCCTACAGACTGGCTTATATATGATGAAATGACGAGAGCTCACAGGATAGCAAACATCAGGTGCTGTTCTGTTGTAACACCCATCACTGTGGCACTCTTCTGCGGACCAGCTAGGTTACCAAGAAATGCTTTACAGGCATCTTCATCCTCTCAAGGTATACTGAAATCTAGATTTAGAATGTTTCCATTGGTATATACTAGTATGTGATTTGGAAGGCTTATTTTTCAAGTGTATTTTCTACATATTTTGGCTAATTCTAAAAACAACAGAACTATATATAGTTCCTGTAGCTGTTCAAGAATAGTTTATAGGCTCTGTAACAAATGTCTGAGTTTTGTAAATCCTTGTAAGTTCATATCTATAAATTACATTTATAGGTCTGGAATCTCACAAATTACAGTATCATTTTTAAAGAAATAAAAAGTGCAACCACAATGTTTAAAGACAGTACTAATGCTGAGAAGTGTAGTATGTGTGTTTTTTGTACAACCTAGTTTATCTGATACTTTGAATCAGATTATTCTAATTAAATAATGTAGTTACAATTAATATGGCAAATAATCATACTGCCTCCAGTTGACATGCATTTAAAAGATTATTTTCTACTGATAACTTTTAATGACAATTTGCCATAATATTAGCTAGAAGTAGTAGAGAATGTATCAAAATTTCCTTTTTTTCATATTTAAATGGAGTGCTGTAAGAACAGAAGCAAAAATAATCTATCTGTTGTCAGTTTTGTAGAAATATTAGTTTGAATTGAAGGAAGAGTCCAAGCTATTTTGAAGCTTTCCTGTCTTGCTCTTAAACTGTTACCCTTAAAATAGTGTTAATGCTGATTGAATTGCACTTCAGAAAAGAAAAGGAATCCTAAATAGCTGTGTGCAAATATAATTATATTTTTTCTTAATGGGGCTTTTAATATACTGTTATACAGGGATATAAAGCATAGAGCAATGTGTGGTTTTACAAATAACTTCCAGCAAACGTTTGATAATGGCTTGTTATTGATGAAGGTGCATGGAAGAGTCAGATCACGTCAGTAAAGATGTTTACATAGCAGGTCCCTTAACAGGTCTGTGAACTTGTTCTCCTAAATGAGGCAAAGACTTTCACTGGGGTGTATATGCAGAAATTAAAAAGTGTGTTTAGAAATGTTTACATTTTAAACGAACATTTAGAAGGAAAGTTATTTTATTGCTGGTAGTACAGTAATGTTCAAGTTTTTGTATGTAAGTGTAAATAATACAGAAACATTAATGCATCTTTCATACTTAATTCAGGAGATGGGGTATCTAATGATAGCAGTGATAGTGAGATGGAGGACAGAACAACTTCTGATTTATTTCTGCTGAAGCTAGATGAATGGCTCCACCTCAAACTGGACTGTGAAGTAAGTAATATATCACATCCATGCTTGTTTCATGTAGAAGAATATTTATGTCATATCATCCTGAAAAGATTTATAGAAGAGTTGAATAACCAAAAATTTACTGTAAGAATGGCTGTCATGTTCCCTTCACATCTCTGAAATTTACAGGAGAGAGTACTCTGTGAGTTAACCTTTTTTTTATGAGTTCAGTAAGAAATATGAAAACCAGACAAACAGGTTCAATCTCCTTTTGCCCAGGTTAGTCAATTGTGTGAATTCACATATTCAACATCCAAATTGCAGGGCTTCCTATGGGTTGTAACAACCCATAACTCTCAAATCTTGCATCTATGAGCAAAAAGAACGAATTAGTTACCTAGCCAGCTGCAAGAGCACTTATCCTTCTTCCTTTGTTATGGTGTGGCTGTCCCATATAACACAGTGGGAAGCAGGAAAGCCTCAGCAGTCAGCTGCTGTTGGATCTGCTTCAGAAGCATGTTGGGTAAGCTGATGCTTTATCATTTCCAGCTTGGCAGTTTGATCCATTTCCATAAGTTAGCAGATTCTAAAGAAACTGCCAGACGAAAGAAAACAGCTGCAGGGAACAGCAAGCTGTGCATGGTAGTGGCTGCATAATGGCCCTCCTACTCTTTGTGGCCCCCTGTATTGACTGTGTCCTGCTCCCAGCACACAAGGCCTTAGCCTGAGCTGGGCTAGCCAAAATTTGAGCAGGAGTTGAGAGCAGTCACAATGGCATATTGTCTATTTCCTTCTTTGAGAGGATGACTAGAGTTGGTTGATTAAAATGGAGCACCTGAAACTGGAACTGCTGAAAGAATATTGCTGTCAGACTTTGGAAAAAAAAGAAAAAAAGCCCAACCTTTGAAGATATAAGTCTTCAGGTTGAGAAGCTTTGGATGTGTTAGAAAGTAGAGTAACCAGAGGTCCTTTCATCAAGTATGGCTAAAGAGTCCATAAACACAGACTAAATTGGCAGGAAGGGCATTAGACATGAAAAGACTACTTTTAAAAAAAAGATAAATTTTTTAAGTGAGAAATTAAAAATCCAGTGTGTTTACAATAGAATTTTAAATTTTGTGCAGAGCTGCATGAAATGTTTTAGAAATCACCTTGCACCTGAAGAAAGAAAAGATAACAGCTTAATTTAAACTTGAGGTTTTCTCCGGCTCCCTAAGACCTTTCAGTTTGCCAGAATACCAGCTGCTGCCTGATAGGAAAGACAAAGGGTACCCTTTGCCTAACTGATCTAATTTTTATTAGTCTTTAACAGAACTGAAATTCATTACAGGCTGCTGGTTTGCTGTTGCAACTCAGACAAAAGTGGCATAGCTTATTTCTGCGTCGTATGCGAGCTCCTTCTAAATCGTGGTCTCAAGTTGATGAAGCGACTGTACGAGCAGTTGTGGCTGTTTTAACTGCTGAAGAACAGTCTGCAGGTTTGCAGCAGCCTTCAGGAATTGGTCAGAGACCAAGACCTGTGGCTTCTGAAGATCTTCGTTTAGCATCTACGTGGAGGTCAACTAACACCAGAACAAGCACAGCAGAAACTGAGTTCTCTGACTCCTCTAATGCTGAAAAGTAAGCTGTTGATATCTTCCAGAGACTACAGGTTGTAATTTATTTACCTATAAAATCTTCACTTAAATTTCTGCTAGTATTAAGAAGAAAGAAACAATGTAAATACAGCTGAAAGGTTTGATACTCTCCTATGCTGTGTTGTAGTTGTGATTTCATTGAGAAGTGTTTCATATGTATGCTAGCTGTTTGGGAGAGCAGTCAGAAATATTGTCCATGAGCTGAGCTCTTCAGGAAGTAGCAGAAGAGGTTTAACCATAACATTCAGAATGAATGCATGGGCTTTTTACTTAGTGTTTAATATGCTTTGGATTTACTATAATATATGTGGCCATCCAATAGGCTGATACGTAGATATAAATTGTTCTGTGACCTCTTGCAAAACCCATGGTCTGTCATGTATCTACCTTCATTGTTTAGAGTTCTAATGAAGTCTACACGTCCCACACTTCACCAGCCAAAGAAGTACAAACGAAAAAACATTTTGCACTCCAAACAAACTTCAGATGACAGGTCAGATCAATCATCAGTGAAGTCTGCAGACAGCAGTAGCTTTCCTAGCCCCTGTGCTAGTCCATCTTCTCCAATATCTGGAAAGGTAGAGTTCTCATAAAAATATTACCCTACTTTTCAAAATAAATAGATACCTTGCTGATATCTTTCAGCAACTATCAGGTATTATATTGATAAATTAAGAACCTAACTTAGATTTTCTTTGTTAACAACTGCATAATATTTCTTTCTGAACTGAAAATCAAGAATGAATGTCCTTGTTATCCTTGTTTAATACAGTGAAAATATGATTCTTTGCACACGTCTGAAGTAAAGCTATTCGAAGTAGAAAGAAAATCAGATTTTGGGGGATTTTGGGTTTTTTGGAGTTTTTTTTGAAACCTGGTATAATAAACAGTGAGAGTATTTATAATATATGCATTTCTGAAATCTGTGTATTCTATCTTCCTCTGTTTATGTTATAGCATACATTGGTACTGATTCTCTTAAGTTTTGTGTTATCTGCCTCACTGTGACTACTTGGCAGTTGTTTTGAGGATTATGTTAATAAAGATACATTTTTAGTGTGGTTATTTTCATAATTCTCCCTATATTTTTTAAATCCAGCCAATGTTACAGGGAGAAAATTTGTTTCCTGAAAATGGAGATGCAAGTAGTGTGCTACAGACTGCAGTCTAGGGTGATTAACTTTGTGTCATCTGAAGGTGTCTCAGACTTCAAAGAATTGTAATTAATCCCTCGATTGTTTAGGCCTAATTGTTCTGCTCTAATTGTTTGCTGCCCCTCATGAATTAATTATAATTTTGAAAAGTTCTTAAAAATTTAAAATAGATGTAAAGTATGATTTAAAATCAATTCAGACAGAAACAGCTGATAGATAGTGTTTCTTGTATAATCTTGGAGAGGAGATGAAGAGTTCAGTTGAAGGGATTTCTGTCTTCCTATGTGTAAAACTTCAGAACTAAAGCCTGGTTTATTTTATTGCATTTATTAATTTAATTTTTTCAGAGTTCCAAATCGCCTTCACCAAGACAAAATGTGCCAGTTCGGTACTTTATAATGAAAAGTAGCAACTTGCAGAACATTGATATTTCTCAGCAGAAGGGTATATGGTCCACTACGCCAAATAACGAACGAAAACTGAATGGAGCCTTTTGGGAGAGCAGCATCGTGTACTTAATATTTTCTGTTCAAGGGTCTGGACACTTCCAGGTGAGTCCTTATCTGACACCAACTGTTGTTGGTGGTTGATGGTTTAGGAGAGTGCAGCAAATGGATTTGGAGGGTATGGAGGGTTTTGCGTATCACTTCTGACCTTCTAATAAGTACAGTATTGTGCCAATGTCTCTGGTTGCTGAAGAAAGAGTACCTTATTCTTCTCCAAAATAGTGCATTTTAATGAACTCAGTTTGTCCCGCAAAGCATAAAACTAAATTGCCTCCAGACATAATGAGTCAGAATAATGTTTCTACCCTACATAAATGCTTTAAAACAGCAACAATGGAACAAAGAAAAAAATCCCTACAAAGCAGGGGATTGCTGCCTTTTGCCCTGCATGCCAGAGTAAATGTTGTAAGTGAACAAGAAGATACAATCAAGTCACAGCTTTCTAAAGCCAGAAAACTCACAGATGTCTTCAGTACAAATTTTAATAAAAACTGTTTTGCTGGAACTGTAGTTTCTCAGAGTTAGGAAACTGGAAGGTCATGGCCATGATTCTTGCAGAACTGTCTTGACTTCACATTTAGTGAAGTACTTGTCAACAATTTGCTGACAAATTGGTGGCCAGTTTAAAGACTTGACCTGCTAGTGCAAAGTTGCAGGTTAGCTGTGTTGTAGAGCCTGCTAAACTCAATTGTTCGAAGTAAAGAAAGTTGAATTTATATATTATACACTATTCATAAAAGTCAGCTGAACTTAAAATTTAATAAACCAGTCCAAATACACAGGTCTTGATGATATCACTGAAGGACTGTGGTGAAATGTTACATGTGTGTACAAAGATTTGGCAAATGCAGATGCCGTATTGTAAAGTAATCTTTCAGCTGAATCTGAAAATGAGCTGTTCTAGCAGTGCTCTTAGACAAGAAAGCTGGGAGTGGAAGACATACTAAAGTCAGGATGTAGGTGGATTATGTTGCCTTGCTGTTCCAGTTTTGACAATGCACTAGACCTTCATGGGAATATGAGATTAACATTGCTAATAATATTTTCTTGTCTCAGGTGTCTCTTTACTTTCCACCTTTGTTTTTCCTCTGTTCCTTTTATTAATTTTCATTGATTTTCATTTAAGGCTTGAGCTGTCTAGGGCTGCGTGACTTACAGCAGCAATGTGTCCTGGTAGCTGTAGGCAGTGCACTGCATCTCTTGGACTCCTAAGTTATAACTGGAGTAAATTTGCCTAAATAGTTGATACATTGTGGGTGGCCTGGGTTTATTTTTGGTTTGTTTGGTGTGTGTGTATGTTTAAACGGTGTCCTTAAATAAGTTAGATGCAATCTTGGATTTGTGGTTTCTTTCATTTTCTTTCTGAATACTTGTCTTGTTGGAATTTCTTTCAGCTTCAATGAAGAAGGAACTTCAAGGAAATTTAACTTCTTTGGAGAGCAGCTACACGCTTTTAATTGTATATTACAGATTGTTAACAGAGAGGGAACAAGGGAAAGAAGGAATGGGATTTTGCAAGAATTTTGCACAAGTAGCAAGGAATAGCTGATGGACATAGAACATTCATCTTAATACTTGCACTTTAAATGTTTTTACAACAGCTTTTCAACCTTTATTACAAAGTTTTAAAAAAACCCCTTGAGTAGTAATTGTGAGAGATGAATTGAAAGACATCCTTTGCAGTCAAATTCTAGAAGGTATGTTTGAGATGGAAAAACAAATAATACTTCCAACTTTTTAGGTGTAAATATTTTAGAAGATCCAGCTTCATGTGGTTGAGTGTTTGAATTGCTTTGAAACTAATTTGAAAGTTTCATGAAGTCCACTGATTTATTTAATTCCAGCATAAATAGATATGCTCTCATTACTGTGTTCTTTCATATTTCAATTTTTCTTCCAGGGTTTTGCTAGAATGGGTTCAGCAATAGGGTGTGAGAAAACTCAGGACTGGGGATCTGCTGGATTTGGAGGTGTGTTTAAGGTGGAGTGGATCCGAAAAGAAAGCGTTCCTTTTCAGTTTGCACACCATTTGCTCAACCCTTGGAATGACAATAAGAAAGTGCAAATAAGCAGAGATGGCCAGGTAGTTATTCTCTTCTAAAGTTTTCTTTACTTGGTAAACTGTGTTTTGTTTATTAGCTTGTTCACTCTTGAACTCAGCTTTGCTCATATATCTATTAATCTGAAACATAGTTCTTTGGTGCGCATTGTACCTTCTGCTAATGCAGAATTACTGTTGAAGTAGTGGATTTGTTAAAATCGAACCAATTTCTTGCTTGATGTTTGTTTAAAAAAAAACATTTAAAGCTGGATTTTTCCAAAATACACATGGTTTTATTGCTTCTTTTTTAATATCTGGAGGTTTGTTTTCTGTTTGCTTCAGATGTGTTCCCCAAGATCAGATAGTCTGTCATACCCAAATAACTGTTTATAATTAGAGGTTTGCGTTTTCCATAAAGCCTGAAGAGAATCTTGATATTTGAGGTAGAATAAAGCTTAGTACTGTTCTCCAGTTTGTTAAAGCTAAGTGCAACTACAGAAAGCCAGAAAATAATTGGGACAAGAACTCTCTGTGGCAGTTTCTGCATTCTCCTCCCAAAACATCTTGATACAAGATTCTAGAGCTAAACTTTTTGTGTTGTCTTCTCATTGGTTCCCTAAAACTTCTCCAGTTGTAAGAATGAGGAAAGGAACATACTCTAAGAACAAAGAAAGGAACATAGCACATATTGAAGTTGACAGTGCTTCTCTTCTAAGTGGCTTTTAAGACTTAAAGAATCTCAACAATATCAAAAATAAATGATTTATATTAATGTCTGTGATTCCACCAAGAGCCACTTCATTGTCTGTGACCTGCCTTTCCACATTCTCCACCACACTTAATGGAATTAAACTTAAAAGATGTGGAAAGCAATGATCTTTAGTTAATAAGGAAGTGCCCTGTGGAAGGCACGAATTATATGGTCTATCTGTTCTTGTGGTGGTGTGTTCATTGGGAATTCTTTAGTGAGAACTGACATCTTGCCTGAATGAAAAAACCGCAACCAACCTGTAGGCCAGGGTTGTTATGAAAGTTTTGAATCTCCTACTACTTTGTAGTAGGGATACTTATGGTAGGGATATGTCACAATTGCAAAAAGAACGAAAACTTTCAGAAAGACTGAAAGCAACCTCTTCCAAGGATTTTGTAATAAATAGTTTCTATATGTAAAATAGCAGCAGTGCTAATAACTTTTCTAATTTCCTAATTGTTTCTAGGAGGTGGAACCACAAGTTGGAGAGCAGTTGCTGCAGCTTTGGGACCATATTCCTTTGGAAGGAAAAAACTCAACTGATTAAGCATGTCAGATAATGTGATAGAGGTAGTCATCATTTCATGTGTTGCTTTTCAGTTTTATGATAGAGGGAAAAGTATCAACAT
Source organism: Dasyornis broadbenti (assembly GCA_013397935.1). Lineage (NCBI taxonomy): Eukaryota > Metazoa > Chordata > Aves > Passeriformes > Dasyornithidae > Dasyornis > Dasyornis broadbenti. The sequence goes on from VZRN01005607.1 coordinate 33,566, forward strand.
ACACTGTATCGTTACAGTACTGTCATTTGTAGCTTGTGGAAGAGCAGGTACACCAAGGACTAAATATTCTCTTCCTTTTGATTTTTTTCTAGCTGACATTGTTGAAACATCAGATCTAACCACTAGAGCCAGCAGCATGCCTTCAATACAAAGATGAGGAAGAAGGTGGCACAACAAATTCCTGAAGCTGTTAGTCATAATATGCAGCTAGCAGTGGGATAAAAAGAGGGAATTTCATTTGTTTCAGATTTTTCTTGTAACAAATGTCAATAAGGTTATCCACCAACATTTTTTTTGGCTGGATTATTTTTTCTACTGTAGTGTGCAGATATTTAAAAGTGTGGTAAAGTTCAAACCCAAGTTTAAAGCAATGCACCACATGTAAGTTGTTTGTGGTTTAAAATAGTACAGCAGACAGTTTACATTTAAAGCATTCTCAATCCAGTAAATGTATGAAAGAAACCAGTTTAATGTTAATTAATCATTCTTGCAGTTTGAGTAAAATAAATAAATTGAGTATAGACTTCTCCAAACATGTTGGGATATTCCATAAGTGTTTGTTGAACTTCTGTATGCACAGTGCAAGAGAGAAGGATATATTCATACAAACAATTAAACAGCTGGAGAATGCTTATTTTTGAATTTTAGTTTAAATACAGAAGGGAAAGGAGCTTGAGACTTTTGAGTATAGAATGGTCCAGTGATATTTCCAGTTTCAGTGGTTTTTTTGTCTTTAAAAGTACTCACACTTTGACAAGTTGAAACAGTCGTTCAGAGGCCTGTGGCCAAATGGTACTCTAATAGTTCACTAGAGCATTGATACAAAATTTTTACTTCTTTTATAAAAAATAAAAAATAATTACCAGTACAACGTCCTTCATCCTTCAATGTAGTCTTCATGTTTTCTTTCTATACCTTGTCTTTCAAGTCCTTTTCTTTCTTCTGTACTACTGTTGTTTTGGTTTATTGGGCTTTTAGCAAGTAATGTAATGTAAGGCTGTTACAAATTCAGTCTGCTCACTGTCAGCACTGTGTGCTCATTCTTAGGTTAAACCAAGAGATTTTTCTGCTTCTGAGCTTCTACTTAGTGTTTTATGTCCTCTCAGGATGTTCTCACAGTTCAGACTACACCATGTAGTCATTAACTCTGGCACAGCATCATTAGAAATTTAAGTTAGACCTAAAATAGGCTACTGCAGGACCTTGTGCAGTCAATAAAAAAGCTGCCAAGGATATGAATGGCTGTGAAAGAGAAGGAGATGAAAAAGGGTATCTAAATATTTAAAATAAAAGAAGTCTTTAGGCATTAAAAAACAAACTAAAAAAAAATTAAAAGAAATGTATACACATTTTCATCTTGAATGTAGAACTGAAGACTCATTTGCAACAAGTAGTGTGGTTTAAGATCCATCTTTGTCTCCTTTTTCTTAGGAGACATTTATTATTAGTTTAGCACTGTATTTTATTTATATAAAAATAGTTAAGATAACCTACAAGAGCCCTGTACTTGGACAACAATCAAATTTTTGGCATGTTGCTACTTCTCTCTGCCTGTCAAGATGCAATCATTTCATAAACAGGCTTCCCCAAGAAAAGCCATGCGCAGCAGGTTCTGCTCGAATCCATGTTGTGGTTGAGACAGCAGACAGGTGGAAAGTCAGAGTTAGTTTTTAGCTGCACTGCAACCATTCTCTCACAAAATCAGTTGTAGGAAGATTGGCTCTCAGTGGGAATGTGTTCTGTCAGTTTTTTACAGAATCATGGAGTTGTTTAGGTTGGAAAGACTTCTAAGTTCATTGAATCCAACTCTTAGCCTAACACCGTCAAGTGTGGCAAAATAGCCACTTTCTCTTAAATGAGAGTTATTCTCATTTAAGAGAGTTAGTCATTCTCATTAAATGAGAGTTAGTTGTTGAGGATGCTGGAAGTGAAAAATGGGGAGTATATAATGTGAATGAAGAACCACCAGATCAAGAAAAGAAAAATAACAGATTTACTTAGGAGAAAATGCCAATACAGCAGGCTAAAACCCAGGAAAATAATTAATTGGATGTGTACAAAATGTCTGTAGAAAAATTAAAAATTAGCCTAGTTAGTTACCTGACCTGCTATTCTGGTCTCAAATTTTCAATAAGCACTAAATATGTAAGATTTTAATTAGTTTTTAGCATAAGTAAGATTGGGGAAGTTATTTGTGATTAATTTATTGGAAAAAAACCCCAGAAAATCAAACCCATTTTCTGACACTTATTAGAAATATTTCTGAACTTTGTGCACAAATTAAGACAGATTGTTTCTCTGCTGCTGTAGTTTTGCTAGGACTATTTATAACGTCTTCTTCATTTTGTTTCACACTTGAACTATGTTTAATGTAAGCCATAGAGGACACCAGTTGGTTGTGCATTTTGTGGAATTATTGGAAGTTTTGTTTTTCAGCTGTAGAATGTTCCCATCAATTTTGAAAGCTCAGAAAGGTTCAGCCTTTCTCTGTTGCCAGATTTTTGGTGTGGATGTATTCACAAAGTAGACAGTTTCTAGTATTCAGGTCTTTCTCTGCAGGTGAAGGAAATGACTAGATGAAGGGAAATGACAACTGAACATCTGTTTTGGGGACCCTTGATTTGCCCTCTTACCCCATTGCTTCCGAAGACTCATAAGCTTTAACCTCCATCATTTATTTTGCCACTTCTTATGTCTTGATGGGCTAACCTAAAACAGAGGCTAGACAAAATTAAGAGAATAAAAAGCAGTTAAATTTATTGAAAAGCTTTCAAGGTGCATTTAGGGCAGATAAAGCCCAGGCAAGGGGCTACCCCCAAAATGGACTGGGAGCCACGAGTTTTTCAACTTTATAAGTTCTGTCTATTTGCATATCGAGCTTTAATCCGCCAATTACAGCTTCAGGTAATGGTGTGAATTACTCCAAGTTTGCTCCCCCCAATTCACTGTTGTTTACATATCTTGGGGCCTGAGACAGTAAGGTGTCCTTGGATTGCAAGCTTAGAGGAATTGTTTTGTCTAAAAATGCTGAGAACAGGAGCTTTAGCACCCTATGTGGAGTCCAGAGTTACACACTACTATTACAGATACACAAAAAATATAGAATCTAAAATACTAAGGCATCACTTCCTTGGTAGTGCAGTCACTTTCGGCCTTTGATGAGTATTCGGTATGACACCAGCTCTCACCCTGTCATCTCTGAAGGCAGCAGTAGTTTGGCGATCTGAAGATTTCCTCTTTTTAAAAGAGAAGTTGAATAATGATCCATATCATTAGGGAAAACCAGAAAGTGGTATCTGCAGAACAGTAATTCAGAAAAACCATGCTAGGTATTGGGTTAAAGAGGAACTGTTTCTGACTAGCGTGTCAGAAGCCTTCTCATTCTCTGTACTGGGATCGGAGAGAAATGGCAGCTTATTATATGGAGAAAGTTTATTGGCATTTATTTTGAAAATGGCTGTGCTGTTACTATCATTGTATGAAGGTTACTGTGTCTCCATCTCTTCCTTATCTTGGATGACTTGTGATTTTTATCTGGATATAACAGCAGGAATATAGTAAAGAGGATCTTCCTTACCCCTGAAACAGTGACTGAGTGTGGTAACTCTTTTCCCTCTGATTTCGCTGTTTCAGCTTTACTGTTGAAACTGGATGAAGAAATTGATATACTTTTTACAAACATGTGCTTTATACACTTTAAACCAGGAGACTGAGCTTGAGTTGAACATGTAGTTTGATTGTGAAAAACTAAGGTGCTAGCCATGTCCTCTCTGCAGCCCTTTCTCTCCACATGATCAAAGTGGTCATTGCTGTTCATCAATACGACATTTGGAGGAATCCTGATTACAAGGACCCTAAGAGGTAAATTTATTACTTTGTAAGAGTAGAAGCTGGAACGCATCTTTTTCTCCCTACATCTGAAACTGATTAAAGGGAGGGGGAAAATTTGTACTAAGTGTTCAGCTTCTGAGTGTTCACACTGCACAAGGTACTCTTATTTGGCATAAACTGGATTTTGCGGACTTGGTGCCTTTCTCTATCCGTCAGCTTTTTTTTTTTTTTTTCATTGTCTTTCTGCTGTCAAATAATCTGTATGAAGCACTGTGTAATGAAACAATAGATAAAAGCTTTTGCACTGATCTTGCCTGATGTGGCTCTGCAGCAAATTGTTCTGCAGTCTCCTGGTGCATTCCCAGTGGCCTGTGGGGCAACTGGGTGTCTTGCTTTGAAAGACAGGTGTCTGCCAAGGAAGGCGGGAACCTCCCTTAGAATTGAGAATATTCCCCTTTCCTCTGAGTTATTATAACTTTGAAATCAAAGGCTTTCAGGCAAAAGATATGGGAAAAGGAATAACAGTTACTTGCTAGTATTTATAACAAGGCAATAATACAGAAGCAACAGTTTAAAATGACAAAATCAGAATACAACTTGCCACCCTGTTGGTCAGGGTGGTGGTAGCAGTCCAGTTAAATGGTGGCTGCTGTCCCATAGGAGTGATGGATAGGGTCTTGTTGAAGTGGTGATCCTGAAGGTCTTGTCCATCTCTGGAGGCCCAGTGGAAATAGTGTAGTAGTGTTACAGAGCCACAGCTTATATGCAGGTAAGAATATTCAGTTCCTCCCCTCGGGGCAGGGCATCTCACAATGGGATGGTGTAATTCTAGGAGTCATTCCTGGAGACCTTGATGGCCCCTTAGCAAAGATAGCCTGTCTCCCCACCCCCGACAGTGTTATCAGGGCTGAGTCATGCTGAAGATCAAGAACACTGCCCCACCTGTTTTTAACAGCTTATGAAGATGGTAATAGAATACATACTTTTTGATTATACCTTCCATGTAACCTAAGACATTATCCACCCCTTACTCTATACCATCTACATAATACCCAAATCAAAACCCTCACTGCACACAGTTTTCACTTAAAATTAGGTCCCTTTGTGGCACACAATGGGTTTCCTCATCATTCTGCATTACCCACCAAGTGTAACCAGGTTCTTGAGCAAAAACAATCGCATGGATGGGGAACTAATCCAGTCAGTCTTTCCTAAAATACTTCTCATGTGTACCACAAGGACTTTGTCTCCATCCACTGTGTGCAAGGGTTCAAACTGGACAGGACAAGCTCAACTGATGGAGCCTCGGGTGTTAACTAGCCAGGTGGCCTTTGCTAACTGCAGCTCCTAATTTTTGAAAGTCCCCCCACCTAGAGCCTTCAAGGTGGTTTTTAGCAGGTTTTTGCATTGCTCCACTTTGCCAGCAGCAGGTGCATGATAAGGAATGTGGTACACCCACTCAATGCCATGTTCCCTAGCCCAGGTGTTTATGCAGCTGTTTTTGAAATAAGTCCTGTTGTTGGACTCAATCCTCTCAGGGGTACCATGCCTCCAAAGGACTTGCTTTTCAAGGCCCAGGATGGTGTTACGAGCAGTGGCGTGAGGCACAGGGTAGGTCTCCAGCCACCCAGTGGTGGCCTCTACCTTTGTGAGTACATAGCGCTTTCCTTGGCGGGTTTGGGGCAGTGTGATGTAATCAATCTGCCAGGCCTCTCCAAACTTACATTTGGACCACCACCCACCATATCACAGGGGTTTCACCCGTTTGGCCTGCTTGATGGCAGCGCACGTCTCACAGTTATGGATTACCTGGGAGATACCTGGTGGTTAGGTCCACCCCTCAGTCTCGTGCCCACTTATAGGTGGCATCTCTGCCCTGATGGCCTGAGGCATCATGGGCCCATCGGGCTAGGAACAGCTCTCCCTTGTGTTGCCAGCTCAAATCTATTTGCGACACCTCTATTTTCACAGCCTGATCCACCTGTTCATTGTTTCAGTGTTGCTCATTAGCTCAACTCTTAGGGACATGGGCAGCCACATGATGGACTTTCACAGGTAGTTTCCCTACCTGAGTGGCAATGTCTCGCCATTCGTCAGCAGCCCAGATTGGTTCTTCTTCTATGTTGCCAGCTGGCCTTTTTCCACCTTTCCAGCCAACCCCACAGAGCATTGGCTACCATCCATGAATCAGTGTAGAGGTAGAGCTTTGGCCACTTCCCTCTTTCAGCCCTGTCCAGGGCTACCTGGATGGCTTTGAGTTCAGCAAGTTGGCTCAATCCACCTTCTTCTGTAGCTTCTGAGACCTTTCATGTGCTTTCCATTTTCAGTTTGTGCCTATAATATGACACGAACCATCAGTGAAAAGAACATAGCATGTTTTGTCTTGTGGTAGTTAATTGTAGGGTGAAGCTTCCTTCACATGGGTCTCCTGTTCCTGTTCCTCTTCATCAGTCAGTCTAAAATTTTCACCTTTGGACCAATTGTAATTATTTCCAAGATCCCAGGGCGATTCGGGTTTCCAGTTTGGGCACGCTGTGTGGTAAGGACCATGTATTTACTCCATATGGCATCGGTGGCGTGGTGGGTAGAGGGAACCTTTCCCTTGAACATCCACCCCAGCACCAGTAGTCAGGGTGCCAAGAGGAGTTGTAACTTCCAAGGTGGCTTGAACTCCTTCATAGGCTGCCAGGATTTCCTTCTCTGTGGGAGTGTAGTTGGCTTCGGACCCTCTGTAGCTTCAGCTCCAGAATCCCAGTGGATGACATGCAGTCTTGCCAGGCACCTTCTGCCAAGGGCCCCAGGACAGACCATTACTCCCAGCTGCTGAGTAGAGCACATTCTTTACTTCTGCTCATATCCTGACTAGGCCAAGGGCTACCGCAGGAGCAATCCTATATATATGTAAGGCTTATATATATATATAAGCCTGGGCGAAGGCTTGTTGCTGTTCAGGGCCCCAGTGGAAATCATACTTCTTGCAGGTCACCATGTAGAGAGGGCTCACAATCTGGCTCTACTCAGGGATTTGCATCCTCCAGAAACATGATGCCTAGGTAAGCTTGCATCTCTTTTTTGTTGGTTGGTGGAGACATCGCTGTGATCTTGTTGACGACCTCAGCAGGAATCTGGCACCATCCATCTTGCCACTTCACCCCCAGGAGCTGGATTTCTTTGGCAGGTCCCTTGACTTTGCTCTTTTTGATGGCAAAGCCGGCTTCCAGGAGAATCTGGATGATTTTCTCTCCTTTCTCAAATGCTTCTGTTGACAGTGATATCATCGATGTACTGCAAATGTTCCAGAGCCTCACCCTTTTCCAGTGCAGCCTGAATCAGTCCATGGCAGATGGTGGGACTGTGTTTCCACCCCTGGGGCAGTCGGTTCCAGGTGTACTGCACGCCCCTCCATGTGAAAGCAAACTGAGGCCTGCACTCTGCTGCCAGAGGAATGGAGAAAAATGCATTAGCAATGTCAATAGTGGCGTACCACTCTGCTGCTTTGGACTCCAGCTCATACTGGAGCTCCAGCATGTCTGGCACAGCAGTGCTCAGCGGTGGAGTCATTTCATTCAGGGCACGGTAGTCCACAGCTAATCTCCATTCTCTGTCATCTCCAGATGGGGCTGTTGAAGAGTGAGTGGGCCTTACCGACCACCCCTTGGCTCTCCAGCTCATGGACCATCTTGTGGATGGGAATCACAGCATCTCGATTCNCCTTGGCTCTCCAGCTCATGGACCATCTTGTGGATGGGAATCACAGCATCTCGATTCATCCAGTACTGCCGATGGTGCACTGTTGAGGTGTTGAGGTGGCAATTGGTACTCGTTGTTCCTCCACCTTCAAGAGTCCAACTGCAGAAGGGTTCTCTGATAGTCCAGGCAAGGTGTTCAATTGCCTAATGCCCTCTGCCTCCACAGGAACTATTCCAAAAGGCCACCTGAGTCCTTTCAGGTCTTTGAAATAGCCATTCTGGAGGAAATCTATGCCCAGAATACACAGGGCACAATGCCACAATGGGATATTTCTGCCATTCCTTCTGAGTCAGGCTCACCTCAGCTTCCAATAGGGTCAACTGCTGTGATCCCCCCATCACCCCAGCAATAGAAATGGGTTCTACCCCGACATGTCCCGATGGCCTTACAGTACACTGTGCACCTGTATCAACCAAGGCTTCATATTTTTGTGGCTCTGATGTGCCAGGATCCACATTGTCCAAAAGACATGGTTTTCCTGTGCCTCTGCCTGGCTAGAGGCAGGGCCCCTCTAGCCCTGGTTATCATTCCCCCTCTGGGCATACATTCCAGAGGTTCCTTCAAGGGGATCTGACATGTCCTCTTCTCTCCTGTTGGACCTAGCATGTTGGCCACGGGAAGCTGAGGCTACCTTCACTTTAGCGGAACCCCGTCGGCGAGTGTTTTCCTCCTTGAGCTGACACACTCGTGCTGCCAGGACAGAAGTGGGTTTCCCATCCCACCTTCTCAAGTCTTCCCTACGGTCACACAGGAAGAACCACAGCTCAGCTCGTGGGTGTACCCTCTCTCCCTATCTGGGGGACATCAGGCTGTGGTGTTGAGGCCTGTGACTTGCACTGGTGCCACACTGTTCTTCCTCAATTCCTCTCTCATCTCCTCTTTCAACTCCTCTTTCAACTCTTTAACCACCGCAGAGACATGAGCCTGCATCAGGCCACTGATCACACTTGTGTAATACCTGAGTTTGCTAGCAATGGAACCCACTGTTTCTCGGTTGTCATCGGCATTAATCGTTGCAATGAAGGTGGCACATTGGGATGGCCCTAGACTTGCCAGGTTCCACATTTGTCCTGTACTCCTGACCTTGTCAGGATCATTATCATCCTGTCCTTCCCTTCCAAATAGTACTTCTCATACTGCCACTTCTCTCAGCTGTTGGATCTCTTCTTCAACGGTCTTCCAGGGCAATCTATGATAGTGCTCCTGCATTCCGTCTCTGTGAATGAACCTCTCCCTTAAATTCATTAAAAGCCATTCCCAGAGATAAAGGGGCCCTGGCTCCCTCACGAACACCCAATCAATACCTGCATCCTGGGTCAACAATCCCAAATTCCTTGCCTTGCCACTATCCAGCTGCACGCCTGGGCCCATAAGGTCCCAAACTCAAAGTAACCAGGTCAAATAAGCCTCACACCCCCATTGCACAATGTCATTTCTCAAATTACAGAGACTGTCATACAAAAGGAACTTGGTGATGATTTCAGGCTCCGGCTGCCCTGATGTTTGTGAAGACCCTGGTTCCCCATCATCATTAACTGGTCGTACTGATTTGGTCTTATACTTCCTCCACTGCACAGGAGCGACTTCTGCTGGCTATGAATGCCCTTGTGGTTCAGCTGGAACCTGGGCAGTTGTAATGTCCATGAGTTTCACTGCTGCATGGCCAGACTCTTCCTCTTTGGGGCAGGGAGAGGGTTTCCCCACCAGCTGGGGAGGTGTATTCCCTCAGCATCTAGCACATCTTGTCCTCCACTGCCCCCACCCAGTCTGGGTGGTTCACTTCTGAGGTGGGCTGTTTGGCAGTGCCAGGCTTGGGGGTAGGGTCAGGCTTGGGAGTGGCATTCCTAGTCTCTGGGGTAGGTGTTAGAGTGGTTACTGAGGGCAGTCTCACCTTATCTCTGAATGGTAGATAGAATAGGCGTAACAGCAACACGAGCCACTGTACAATATCATTGGCATTTAGAGAATATCTGAACCCTTTGAACACTGGTGGGGCAGACCCAAAGAAATGGGTGAAAGGTTGGGAGAAAACTTCTCCTGGTGTTACTCTCTCACAATAGGTACCGTTATTAAAGAGACCCCAAAGACATACACTTAGTGTGTGATAGCGCTCTATCCATGTGCCTCCATTGCAGAGGAAGGTAAAAACCCATGAATTGCTGACCTTATTGACCTATTGTGAGAACTGCATAACAGCCACAATAGCCTTGGTCATAGGACCCATGTGTAGATAAGGAGCTGCAAATGGGAAAAATGTAGCCACAACCATGTGCCACCCGAACCAAGGTATGCCAGACCACATGCCACTTGGTGAGGCTTCTATGTTCAGCACACTAAAGTAGGTTACTCAGAAACTACTATTACTTTTGCATCCTTTTCTTTTGATGCCCTCGTGCCCCAGATTGTGCACCAAAATCTGTCTTGGTTTGAAAGACAGGTGTCTGCCAAGGAAGGTGGCAACCTCTCTTAGAATAGAGAATATGACCCCCCTTCTCTCCAAATTATTATAACATTGAAATCAAGGGACTTTCAGACAAAAGATAAGCGGAAAGGAATAACAGTTCTTTGCCAGTATTTTAGGACCGACTAGGTCAGGATTCTCATAGTCAAGCTGTACTGTGGGAGATGGGCTGACCTCGGAATCGTAGAAACTGGACATGGGTGGGGCAGATGGCTCAGGAGAATCTGTTTCTGAAGTTAAAAAATGGCCGCTGTTTGTGCTGGTTTTGGTTTCAAAATAGCAGCTGTTTATGCTGGTTTTGGTTTCAAAAATGGCAGCTATTCGCCCGCTTTTCGGTTTCAGCGCAGTTTTCTTTAAGAGCTACTATTATTGCTGCCCATGTAGCAAGATGGCTGCAAGCCTTGGATTTGCCATATCTGACGATATCAAAGAGTTTCTGTCCTACCACCTCCCAGGCTTCCAATTCAAGAATCTCAGTAAAAGGGATGTCTTACATGCATGGACACCCAGTCCAGCAAGGCACCTAACAACATGAGAAATGTCTATATTCTGCCGATGCAGAAGCCCTCTTAGAAGATCTAGGCTCCATCTTTGTTCCACAGATATTTTTCCTCCCATTATTTCCCTACTGCTCACCTGATTAGTGATGGACATGTGTTTTGGGTTCCTTTACTGCACCTCTTCCTTGGATAACCAATCCTTCGTTCAGTAGGGTGATGCTACGGGTGCAGTCCACTTCTTTCACTGCCTTTAATTAGTTGTGATACAGGCTCACCATTTTGTAGCATTGGGGAACAAAGCATATGATCTCCTTGGTGGTTTGAAGACAATCTCTTTATTGCAAAAAGCCAAGCCTTTTTATATTCTCTGCTTGGGCAGGCTAAGCATGGGTAGGCTCCCTGCCCATGTAACCTTGCTACCAATCATGTGCCTTCCCATCCAATCACTTCCCAGATCATGCAGTGTCCACACGTCTCACCAACCAATCACTGCCTCATGCAGGAGACAACTCCAAAACACTTTCTGGTGAGCAAGAGTGAACAGAAATGAACAGGATTTAACAGTAAAGCTTTTCGTTATCTCCCACACTGGTTCCAGTGTCGATCCATTTGATTGGATGTCATTCCTGGTTCCAGCGTTGATCCAGATGATGGGATGTCAGTCCTGGTTTCATCACTGATACAAATGATGGGATGTCCATGGTCCCAGGAGAACTGCAAAGGCTTGAGGGGGGTCCTTTTTATGGATGGGTTTCCCTGCCCTGAAGACAGGTTTCTTGCTTTCTGTGCCAATTAGTTGCCATGCACAGTCTATTCTTTCAGACTTTTCTGGAATGGGTCAGAGGCTTTGCGGCTCTTGTGTGGTCTTGACTCTGCCCTACAGTCCATGCTCATTTCTTGGTTTCATTCCTGCCCTTTTGCTGTATGCGTTGTGTTTACCTCTAGGGACTAGAACAAGCATATTTATCCCAGAGAAGTGGTGTCCTACTGTTGCCTAAAACAGGGTAACCGGTAAGAGGCCAAGACAAGTTAGGAGAATAAAAAGCAGACAAATTTATTCATGGCCTTCAGGTACATTCAGGGCAAGCAAAGCTCCCCCAATAGGGCTACAGCCATAAATGCACAATGGGTCACGAGGTCTTCACCTTTTATAAGTTCTGTCATATTAGTATATTGGCCCCAATTCTCCTATCATACCCTTAGGTGATGATGTTAACGACCCTAGGCCTGCTCCCTCTCCAACTCACTGTTGTTTACATATTTTTGGGCCCCAGGGCAGCAAAGTGTCCTTGATTTACTCTTGTTTTGGCTAAAGCTGCTGGGAACAGAGGTTTTTAGCATTTTATAGGCATCACAGAATGACACCAAGTTACAGATACATGATAAGTAAAACTAGGTGAAAATTCTCAAGCATCATTCCCCCCTTTAGAGGCCTGACAAGACCTCTACCTTGTCAGGTCCCTATTCTAAATACCCAGTAATAGTATGCATTTAATAACAATATATATCTAACAATAAATGCCTAACAGCAATAGTTTCATACAACCCGCTATCACACGAAAACTATAATTACAACTACTATGAACAGTTCTTTGATCCCAGGCCAGTTTGGTAAACATGACACGAGGGTGTGGAAGAAATATTCAAAGCTTAGTGTACTACATCTTTGAATGCTATCTGATGTAAAATTTGAGTTTTGGATACACCTTGGACTGGAATCACATGTAAATTTTGCTTCCAACCCTGAGCCATGGTTACCAACTGTGTAAATAACAAGCACAGAAAAGAACCCTTTAAATCACGTCATCCCTGTTGGTATCACTCTCTGTTTTTTCCAGTTGTTTCAGGAGCAGAAGCCTTCTTAACTCGGGAGTAGTGAATCCAGGGTTCTTGCTGGTGACTTTTGACTGCAGTGGTCAGCAGGACCTAGAATGGTCCTCTCTTTTTGCTTAAAAAGTATCACTGCCCCCACTTCCCCCTTAACATAGCTACAGTTTCCAGGCTGAAAGGGATGTGCTGGTGTGTCCAGTCTTATGGGCCTGGATAACACGAGGTAATTCTGGAGTTTCTGCAAAGTGGAACTTTAAGCTGTTACATATCTCTGCAAATCAAGCGTCCCCCTCATATGAATTTTTCCCGGGCCATGCAGATCGCAATTAAATCTCAGAATCTTGCTAATTTCCCCAGCCACTGTTGCAACAAAATGTGGTTCCTTATCTGATGACATCCCCAAAAGAACCCCAACCCTCAGAATTATATGATTGAGCAAAATTTCCACCACTTCCCTTGTTGCGTTAGTGTGACAGGGGTAAGTATCAGACCACACATTAAAAGTGTCAATCCGACACCAGTACATACCTGTATGCTTCCTACGTGGTAACTCAACAGAATCTATTTGCCAATACTCTCCAGGAAAGTACTCTGCTTGCTCAGGTCTTGTTTCTTACTATAGCCAATTTCATATTTGCTTGTTATAGATAGCACAATATCAGTCATTTCCCTCTCCATTATTACTTTCTTCAGAAAGAGTTTTTGTTTCATGTTCTTGCTGAAGTGGGACTACAATATGTCCCTCTGGTGTAACAGTCCATTCGCTTTCTATGATTTCAGCTTCTGTATCAGAAAACTGATGTTTTTTCTGATCAAAATTTGGGGCAAACCTTGACAGAATAATTTCTTTTTGTGGCATCACTATTAGGATGCCTTTTTCTGCCCCTTTTACTATTTCATTAGCAAGATGATTTGCTAATTCAGGGGTTGTTTCCCCGTTCTGATGAATTTTGCAATGCATAAAGGCTGCTTCTCTAGACTCTCAAATGCTCTGCAGTAGCACATGCACCTGTTCAGTTGCGTGTTCAATTCCATTACTTTGAACAGTTACCTGTCCTTTTTCCTTCTATGTGAAGATGACTTCATGCAATTCTAGATCTTTCATTGATGTAATCAGTTCGGCTCTCTGTAGTGTTACATCTGATAGCAAGGCTTTTGCTTGTTTTACCTGGTCTGTAGTTGTGACTGCATACCCTGCCATGCAGCTGGTCTTCTCTGCATAGAGCTCCCAGCTCCACACGTCCTCCTTACCAGGTTTGGCTTGCTGGAATAGGCCTCTTCCACGGTCTGCAGTCACACTCAGATATATTATCAGTTAGTGCTGAGAACAGAGACATACCAGAACTGGCAATAAACATTTTCAGAATAGCATTACCCTCTTCCAATAACATAGTCTGAGGTACCTGTTGCCGGTATTCACAGAACAACCTTACAGTGTGTCAGAGACTGAAATAGTTTGTGCCTCAAACATTGATATCAAGTTTTGCTCATTAAAACAAAAACTGTGTAAAGAAGCTACAGCCAAAGAAGCCTCCCTTGAAGACACCTGGCTGGGACTTTGGACTGAAAGTCAAACTGCTGAGATTAGATAAAAGAAACTTATGGTTCAGTAATTTCAGGCTGAGGGAAAGGAACGCATCCACAAAAAGCCAAACCCACCAGCTGCTCTGAGAATCATCTCTGGCTGAGTATTGGGGTGGGGGAGACCACAGCCCATAGAACCCAGGTTTGCACACACTCCCACCCAGCTGAGGGGGGAGGAGAAGGTTTTGGGTGCGTTGCATAACCTCTGGTCAGAGGCAGTAAACACCCATCCTCCCTTACACAAAGTGGCCCAGCCTGTGGAGCCCCCAGTCCAACAGGCCACATCCATGGGGCATTCATGTGAGAAGCAGCTGAGGGGGTGTCATAATCTATCAAAGACCCCCCCAGAGCGCTCCCTAGAGAGCTGCATGTGATGCAAGAGATCCAGTCTGCTGCAAGAGACTGACCACTCCCCCGGGGGGACATGCCTGGACATTGCCACCTGGCCTGACCATATATTAACCGATGGGATTCTATACTTTCTTGGGGGGACCATCGCCACCAAGAAGACCAGCTGGAGAGGATCAACCCAACATCATTGGGATCCACAGATGGGGATATGTTCTTTCCCTCTCTTTCTGTCCCCCCCATCTCTTTTCCTATTTCTGTCTTTTTCTCTTCTCTCTCTCCTCTCTCTCATATTTACTACCAAATAAAACCTATCCTATTGACTGGCATATGGTCTCGTTTGCACCTCTCTCCACCTTAATTTGGGCAGAGGTATTTCTAAAAACCTTAATAATTGGATCACAACACGGTGAGACCATTTTTAGATGTAGCACCTTTTGGCTGCCAGTCGAATGTAACAGTTCTTAGCTGCTGCCCTCTCCAGTTCTCTAGTTTCTTTGCCTGTTGACCACTGGATATAGTTGGGCTGTTCTTTAAAACCTCAGGTGAGACTGTTTCAATGAGCTGGCCCCTTTTCCCTGTTTCAGAATTCTTCCATGTAATAGCAAAGAATCTGTTCTTATTCACAGGAATGCAGGAAGAAGTATTTTTACAATTTAATTCAGTGAACCATCCTGAACTATGTGGTTTTTCTCTTCCTTTTGAGAAATAGCACTAAATCTTTCTTAGGAGAATTTGGCAAATAGAGAAACTGATGAATCACCCAGTGCTTTCTCAATCTGTACTTCAAAGGTTGAAAGAAGGGTCTTATTTTTCTTACCCCCATGGCACTAACAAGCCTTATAGTACCTTGGCTCAGTTTTCCTTTCAAGATGTTTGTTGAAATAGGACTTAATTTGCCCCCAACCTACTCCAAAGGAGCCTGGAAATCGGCTTCCCCTTCCTTGGACCTGGCGCTTCCCCGCTGGGCAGCAAGGAGTAGAGGGGCAGCCGGAGCAGCCGCACTCCCACAGATCCAGGTGGCGGGGCAGGAAACACACACACCCAGGGACACGCGCGGCGCGACCACCTGGCCTGTGCTCACCTGCTCGTAGCTGCTTTCATTCCCGCGTTGCTCCGAAACAAAACTCATTGCTATGGAAACTGCGATTGCGCAGTGCCGAGAAGCTGTGTTCCCACCACCACAGGTGACATCAGCTTCTCCGATCTGTTCAACCCTGCTTCTGCCCCCGCCCCCTGCGGAAGTAGAAACTTCACCGCACAGTGCAGTATGTCCTCACCCTTGGGCTCCGCCTCCCCGGCACACCTCTGGGCCAGAGCCAGCGGGGAATCTGGTCATTGCCCGTCCGCGCCCAGCGGCTGGGACACGGCGGTGGTGGGGCAGGGCCTCTTATGGCCAGCAGTCCCACCCTCAGTAGCAAATCCATTTCTACTTCTTCTCTTTACCTAGGACTAAACCGGGTTTCCTCCTCCTCATCTTCATCACGTGAAAAGACACAGCCCATTGTCCACACTTACAAACAGGAAAAGATCACAGAAGTAACACACAGAGGACTTGAACCTATGATCAAGGTTTCAGTCCAGGACCTAATTACAATGAGCCACCGCTGGCTCAAGGCCAAATGCACTACCCTAGCCCTCTTTCAGAAGGACATTTCCTTCTACACAAAACTCTGCTTTTATTTGCCTACTCATGTGCCTCTTTGTTGGGTCCTTGGACTCTGATGCCATCCAGGCCATGGCCATCACCCCCCAAAGGTGCTGGCAGTGGTGGGGGGGTGTTGGCTAGGTTTTGCTTTCAGGCCAGAAGGATTTTGTGAAGTCCTCCTGTCCGGCTGGGTCACCAGAAAATGTTGCCTAAAACAGGGTAACCTGTAACAGAGGCCAAGACAAGTTAGGAGAAGAAAAAGCAGACAAATTACTCACAGCCTTCAGGTACATTCAGGGCAAGCAAAGCCCCCACCATGGGCCGACAGCCATAAATGCATGACGGGTCACAAGCTCTTCACCTTTTATACATTCTGTCACATTAGCATATTGGCCCCAATTCTTTAATCGCACCCTTAGGTGATGATGTTAACAGTCCCAGGCCCGCTCCCTCTCCAACCTGCTGTTGTTTGCGTATTTTTGGGCCCCAGGGCAGCAAAGCGTCCTTGATTTACTCTTGTTTTGGCTAAAGCTGCTGGGAACAGGGGTTTTTAGCATTTTATAGGCATCACAGAACTACAACAAGTTACAGACACATGAAGAGTAAAACTGGGCGAAAATTCTCAGGCATCACTACCTCTGCATGGCCCTCTTCAGTCACAACTCATTCTTTCCCATGTCCAGTTATTACCCACAGTGCTGGGTTCCTTCCAACAGCTTTTGCATGTTTTTACCAAGAGTCCTTGGCTGACTCCACAGCCACCTGGCTATCGGTGTTTGTGACACATACAGTGGCCTCTTGTCCACCTGTGTTAATCCTGTAGGATGCTGAGCAGGCTGAGGGCCAGCCAGCATCTCTGAGGCCTGGCCTGGTGCTGGAAGTGGGGCACTAATCATCTGGCCATTCCCCCACACAGGCACACTGGCACAGCCTGATCATAACCTGGAGCACTCGCCAGAAGCAGGAGGGACATTGCCTGTGGACAGCCTACATCCCTTTGGCACCTGGCCAAAGCTCTGTGCCTCGTAAGGAGTGGGCCCGTGTTCTGCAGGAAGCTTTGGTCTCTGTCCTTCCCCACCTGGGCTTGGTGTGTCTTGTCTTCCCTTTTGTACAATTCTTTTTCACCTTCCCCTCAGTACAGCTCTTGGTTGAGATTCCCCCTTTCACCCGTAGGAAAAATAATTGACAAAACTCCAGAATGGGTCCAGGAACTGAGCGTTATGGCAGGAAAGGCATAAATATGGTCCTTCCAATGTACTTCTAAGCAGAAGAATTTGGGAGAATAAGCTTCAGTAAGCTTTTAAAGGGGCAAAGCATTAATGAATATGCTGAAATTAACTTCCTTAGAAGAGACCATTTTGTTGAGGTGTCAACACCTGTCAAAATGTCAAAAACCAGTTTCCTGGTTAAACTGACTGCAAGGTAATTTCATCGTCTGAATACTTTCTTGATTTTGGCAGAGATTTGTGAGGTTCCTCAGTCTTAGTTATAGCTGTGTTCAGTGTTTGAGCAAGATGAATACTCCAGGTATGTCTATTTTTGGGAAACATTTTAGGGAACAGTGCAATGTGGCTGACTTTTAAATGTATGTTATCTTTTACTTACATTCAGCACAACATAGCTATGATATTTACAAGTCTCTGAACACATCTTCAAAATTTTGGTCTCTTTCCTTCTTTTTAATATTTAGAAAATATATACTGAGTTAGTCTTTTGTGTTTCTGCCTTATAAAATCACTACAAAGGTGAACAAAGTATAATTGGAGTGGTGGTATGGTCTTACAGAAAGAAACACTTTAATAATAGTTGCAATAATAAGTGATTTATTTGGGAGAAGCTTATCTACAAATGAGACCTTTATCTTGATTCTTAGGTATCTCAGAGCCAAAAAAAAGTTCTAAAGGAATGTATCCATTGGGCTATATGATGTGCTGGTAAATACGGGGTTTAATTCTATGATATATACCAGCCTAGTTTTAACATAGAACATGTAATCAAGACACTATTTCCACCTATTAGTTCTCATTGCTGGGAGGGTTTCCCTGAAAATGTCTGAATTTCCTCTTTCTTAATATTTTACATGTAAATTTAATTCTAACTATAGCTGATATTACTGAAATTATTTGATCTGAGATAGTGTGGGCTAACAGGCTAAATTTTCTTACCCAAAATTGTTACCTAATTCTTAATCAATTAATTAGTCTCTAAAAATCTTCTTATATTTCTTTAGAATGTTCTATTTCATCTTCCTTAGGAATTGTTTCCAATGTAAATAACAAAAAGGATTGTTCCCTACGTAAAATTTTCTTTTTTTTCTTCCCATCAGCCTTCTGTTTTCAGTTTTTGTTCTACTTTCTGGAAGCTCCTGTAAGCACACATGATCAGTAGGTGGTGATGTTCTGCCAAAGAAAAGCTTAAAATGTGGGAACTACAGAGTCATGAAAAAAGGATGAAAAAGGACAGAGAATGTAGAGGTTATAATTATTAATTGTTGTAGTTTTTTTCTTTACAGTTTTGCAAAAGTTGAAAGTTCAGAGGGAAAAAAAAGCCCCTTTCTGGGTGATTTATTTCAATTTGATTAATTATTTTTTATGAACCTTAACTTTAATAATGGCCTTGTACATGAATAATTCCATCTTCCATCACCAGGCAGTTAACACTACTGCTGTAAAGATCCTGGGAAGGTTGGTGGCACCTCATACTGCATTTTCAACACTAGCATTTAAAAATATGCCTGGAGTTAGTATATGGAAGGGATTAAACAAAGTGCTGAGGTAGACATAGTTAAGAGACATTTCTGTTTTCATAAACGTATTTGCTTTGTCTTATGTTTTCCTGATCTATAAGGAGGCACAAAAGTGTTCCTTAAAACCAGGATGGTCCTCTGTTAAATAATAGGATAATTGTTTATGTTACAGGGAACAGTGTGCAGGGTTCTTGGACTTTCAGAAGAACAATCTCGTTGTAACTTTCAGAAGAACCATCTCTTTGTAATTTTGAAACAGATATTAAAAACTAATTTTTTTTCCCCCCCATTGCTTCATTTCTTATCATCTCCCAAAATTTTGACCAGATGGGTAGAATTTGCTTTTCCAAAGTATAACAGAAGCCTTAGTCTTTACCTCTGTATTAAAAAGAAGATGAAAAGATACATTTAGTTCTTTTCTCTCTGGCAGTTGCTGCTTGCAACTTACGAAACTTGCAAGAATACAGAGCACCTGTATGCCAAAGTAAGTAGATTCAGTTCTATCTGCCTTTGATATGTCCTTCTGTGTAGCATGACTCTCCTTTTCCAGCATATACAAATGCTTTCCTTAGAGTGACTACCATTCCTACTTCTGCAAAGTTATTTATCTTTGCAATGTCTTTAATGTAGATTAAGAAGGAGCAGAAACACATTGTAAGCTATAAAATAATAGAAGAATCTTCTGAATAGTCATCCTTGCTCTTGTGGGTTATCAGGAATTTTAATCTATGAGCACAATATTTTGGACTGGATAGGCACGAAGGGAAAGAAATAATCTTCTGAGTCTACAGAAACCAGTCTAGGAGTTCCTACTTTTCCTTTGGGAATTGTGCATGTGTCAAAAGGTAAACCAAAATTTTCTACGCAGATCCCGTTCCTGCCAATTGCATTCCAAAACTAGTTTCTGAGGACTCATTAAATAAAAATAATTTTTTTTTTTCTCCCTTGTCTATGCCCTTAAAAAATACTTTCTAAGAATGCATTTTTAAGGGCAGTGGACAGCAAATGCCCAGAGACTTATGGCCACCCACTAACCTCACAAACAACACAGTCAGTTTTGAAATGCAGACAATAGAGGAGCAGGAGGGGAAGGCACTGTGAGAGGTCAGTGCAAAAAGTTTTTCTAAATCTAGTGAAGTCTGTGAGGCTTATGGGGTAAAAAATAAAATAATCAGCATTTTTATGCCAGCAGAGTAAATGTCTGGTGCAAATGCAACTCATTCTGACAAACAAGTCAATACAGTTTATTTCATTTGTGGCAGTACTAACAAGCTGTGTCAGCATAAGCAGTCTTGCTGGGTAGGCTGTATCTGTCCTGTGGCAGTTCATTAATGTTGTCAGCTGTAGACTAGGCCTTTTAGAGGAGCTTCTTGCTTACTTACTGGCAACAGTCAAAAAATGAGAGGGACATCAGTGCCTTCAAATTTTCATCTGATTAGTAAGTTCTACATTCATCCCTTTTAAATGTCGTGACTATTCCAGCATTATTGTGGGTCCTGATGACACTCCCTGATACGGAGGTGGCTTTTAGGCAAAAATCAATCCACACCATGCTAGCTTGCTTTTTCCCAGCAGAAAAGATGCATGTCGTGAGCAGTTCTGCAGCTCTTACTGCCCCATCTGAAGGCTTTTGTCTGTTTGATCACACTGCAAAAGGAAGATTTTTCTGGAGTGGAAAATACCAAGATTCTATTACTGATCATAACTGGAAGACAACAGTGCTGTAAGAGAGGCAAAATCATCCAAATTCTATAATTCTGAAATCTTAAGAAACTGCTGGACAACGAGCAGGGTGCTGTGAAATTAAATTAGCAGACTAAAGACGCCTGTGTTTATTACATATGTTTTTCATTTCACGGTCTCATTTTAGAGCCAAGTACAAAGGTGTATCCAACAGGAGAAGAGAAACCTTGTCCCTCAGCTTACCTGGGTTTATGAGGCCCAGAGGATGAGTCCTTAGCATTTCTGGTGAGAGGAGGATTTAGCAGGAGTCTGTGGTTATCCAGTACAGTTTTCCATTTACCCAGATATATTTAATAAGAAATTGAAGCAGCACTTTCTAGCACATTCCCCTTGCAAGAAAACGTTTTTAAATCCACAGGCTGCTGGTATTTAGTCCTTTGAAAAACGAATAACCTTTGAAATGTCCTCATTCATAAGGAAAATCTGCTACATTTTCTGAAAAAAATAGGTTTTCAGCTATGCTTTTCATATTAAACATTAGGATTTGGTTGAGAAAACAGTATTCATATTTATATTCGAAAATTGTGTTTCCTCTGTAAGTGTCTGAATTCTGTAATAACATTTTAGTTTTACAGATTTCTAATGCTGCCACTTAAGAGCTTTGCAAATTCCACATCTGGAATAAATGCCCATCATCTGTAATCATGATAATCTTTTAGGTTAATTTTTTTTTACCTTTGGAAAACAGCCAATTTTTAATATATTTAATTATACCACACTTTTTCCTTTATTGTCAAGCATTAGGAAAAAAGCACAATTTAATCTTTGAGGCTCCTCCTTATATCCTTAGTAAAATAGCTCTGCTTCTCTTGTAGGCAATCAGGGTGGATCTTAGTAATAGCAATATTCTTTGGGTTTTATTGCAAAGTAATAAAATACAGAAGCCTGTTAACTGTGTTGGTGATGCATTCAGAATGGCATCCATGCTTTCAACATTTAACTGATCCTACTTTTGAGTGAAAGGAGATTTTGAGCATTAATTTTACTTCTGTGACTGGAAATAGCCATCAACAGCACTCTAATTCCTGGGCTGTGCACAGGTAACTGCTTTTACTTCAGTCTTTTCAGGCAATACTGGCTAAGATTACTGCCAAAAATCAGTCATAAAATGGTTTTTCTCCCACTGTGGGAATAGTGGGATTAGTATAACAGTTACTTTACTTAGTTTTTCTAGTTTGGAAGTTTTTGATTCATGAAACCCCTAGAGATGTCTGTGCAGTTAAGCCATTCTGGTAATGCCAATCTCAACCCAGTGAAGCTGTTGTGGGGAGTCTGCAGGGTGGTCCTGGAATGTCTGGTTGAATGAGGCAAACCTGTGCCTACAGCAGAGCTCTCTGCCTGCAGCAGGATAGTGAAACCAGCATCGAGTCCTTTAATTTGTCAAAACCCATAAATACAACGAGAATGTACCATAGACTCTTTGCTCACTGGGAACAGAAATCTTGTCCTATAGTTTACTGCGGCTAGATTTTGCATTTCAGAGGGGCACTCTCTTTGGGTCCAGGATGGATATACCTGTTAATTTCATGCCTGTTTGTGTAATTGTGATCAGATATTGGTAACTCTCTGTCCTTTGTTACTTTAGAACTTTGAACTGGTGACAGAAAGGTAAAGAGTTGTGTACATCAAAAACTGTCTGTTGTCTACTATGTTTTGCAGAGCTAATCAAGCTAATTAATAGAGGAGTTTTATGGATTATGGCCATCTGGACATATAGGAAAAATAAATGGAGAAGAGTTAAGATCGGTCAGCTGTTATGAGATAGCATTTTGTAAGCATTTTATTTTAATACGCTGTGCTGGTTTGAAGGTAAGCCAGCAGGAGAAATTAACCCCACACAAATAACTTGCAAGGGATTTTAAACTGGAGTTACAATTTAATAGAAAGATTACAATAAATGCAATGAATACAGAAGACTGATTTAAAAGCACAGATTACAACCTGGCCCCTGTTAGTCAGGGTGGTGGTCTCAGTCCAATTAAGCAGTGGTTGCAGTGCTATTGAGAAATGATTGCAGTTTTATCGAAAGTGGTCATCCTGTGGAAAGTCTGATCTCCCTCCAGACATCCAGAGGTAGTGGTGGTGTCCCAAACCCGAGATTATATACAGGCAGGAATGTTCAGTACCTCCCCCAGGGCAGGGAATTTTACAATGGAATGATATAATCCTATGAATCATTGGATATTTTGGGGAGTCCTTGATTGCCCACTGGCAGAGATTACCCCCCTTAGGTTGTGTGTAGTTATCATGTGAAGACAAGGAAAGCATTACACCCAGCTCATATGTGGGGTCTTGCAAACAACCCACTATTACCAGTTCATCAGGAATAATGTAGATGGGTGTGGAACAAATACTGGGTCCACACATATTGGTACTGTTTCTCCTGTAACCACAACATAAGCTAATAAAATATTTTACAAGGAGAAAGTTATATTGGCTAGATTGCAGAGTGCATCTCATATTTTTCCTCTCATTTCATTGAGGAAAAAGACTTATAATTTTGATTTCTTTAGCTGTGAATGTAAGCTCTGTATTACCTGCTGGCCAGTAGGTGACAGTTAAGGAAGGTGCCAGTGAAGGGCTTTTCGTCAGGAGACCTATGTCCTGTCTGCATGGCAACAAGTACTGGGGAGAGAAATGTGAATAAAACTGGAGCAAAGAGTTTTCTTTTCCTAAAATGTCCAAAATCTCTACTTACTATAGATTAGTTTTGTTGGAGGTCTGGAATGGAGAAAAACACTCAAGTATTTTGTGTGTATTACTATCAAACTGAAAAATTCCTATTGCCCTGCCCTCCATAGCTATGCCATGTAAGACAGTAGAGCTTTTGCTTTCTGACACTGGCAGGGCATTGATGTTTGTGAGGCTTCTTTCCACACTGACTTGCTTCTCTGGAGGTGATATTTTGCAATTAGAGGTGGTGCCTGTGGTACTGAAGTAATTAAACCCCTATTGACCATACACCTTATCTCTTCCACCTAGTGCTTTACCTCCATAAGGCTGGCCAGCCTGTTCCAGACTAAGCCATAGTGAAGCAGTTCTTGCAGGATGTTCTCCTATATAGAGGTGCTGCCCACAACAACAACAACAACANCAGGAAAAAAAAAAAAAAAAAAAAAAAAAAAATTGATCAGTATCTAGATTCCTTTGCTGTCTTGCAAAGTGGATTAAATATCCCAGAACAACTTTTATGAAGTAGCAATGTTCAAACGGTAGTGTTGCTTTATCTCTCCCTCTTGGCTCTTGTAGATGAGACTAGCAGATTTTCTTCTGTTTCAATTTATTTGCAAAACATTCAGTATTTCTGTGAACTACTATTTACATATAGCCAACAAAATAAAAAAATTGGAGTAAATGGTGTCATAGTGTTTGGTATAGGTACCAAATAAAATCAATTTTGTAATATTTAGCAGCTGTTACTGGGTTTTACTTTGGGAGTCTCAAAAACTCCATCTCAATGAGTTGTAAACTATGAGTGCTGTGTGTTCTGCTTCACTTGCTGTTTATTCGTTATTGCTGTTACCAAAGTCGGGTCACATTTCCTTTGTGTCCAGTGCCTTAACCTTGTGACTTAAAAGTAAAATTTGGAATCAAGCTGCAGTAAAAATACAGAAGTGTAATTGAACATGCCCAGGCAGTGCTAGTCTGTTTAGTATTCAAAGTACGGTGTCAGCTCTTGACCTTCACATTTTATTGGCACATTTTTTTTTCCCTTAATTCCCTGCTGATTATTAGTGATCTGAAGGTTTCCAACTGAGTGTCAGTCCATATCTCCAATCTAAATCACATTAGGGAAGAATCCACAAATCTGTGTGCCCACATCACACTTTAGTGGTTTTGCCATATGAGGAGAGGATAAAAGAAAACCAAGGATTTCTTTTCTTCTGTGTGTATGCACCAAGATATGGGACACATTTTCACCATATTCTCAAGGGAATATGAAGGGACAAGAAGACAACATGGTTTGCCTTGTTGTTGTAGTTGTGGAACTATAGGACCTAGTGCAGCAGGATGGGAGTTGAAAGGTGGCTCCTGAAATATGCTTGTGATATCTTAGGGACTACAGAGATACTGGGTTACAGGCACATGCTCTTTTCCCATCTTAGCAGGACTGACACAAATGTCAGTTTTTCATAGAGGCAAATAATCAGAAAAGGTCAGGAAAGGGAAAAGGCCAGGACAGGGAAATGTGCTGGAGAGAAAGAGAAGGTAAAGGTCTGGCTGCTGCAGGAATTAACAGGAAAATTTTTATGCAAGTTGTTTGACAGTGAGGGTAGTAGGCTTATGGCTAGCAACATTCTTTTAACCTGGAAAGCTTTTTTATTTATTAATTGGAGACTTTTAAATTATTCTTTCAATGCAGGTGGGTACCTTTGTGGC
Organism: Dasyornis broadbenti; assembly: GCA_013397935.1. Lineage (NCBI taxonomy): Eukaryota > Metazoa > Chordata > Aves > Passeriformes > Dasyornithidae > Dasyornis > Dasyornis broadbenti. Next base: position 58,387 of record VZRN01005607.1, read on the forward strand.
ACATAAATACTTACCCAAAAAATAAGCTTTCATAAGCTTTCAGCTTCTCTGGGACTTCCATGCCTTTGTGATAACAGCAGGCAAAGAGGGAAGGTTAGAGCACAGCCCCCAGGAACATTCTGTGTCCCTCCTCTAGGAGAATTTATAAACAAAGCAACTGACATGGCAAGAAGAGTATGTCAGGACATCAGATTGCTTTTCCTAATGCCTGGCTCTTTCAGGCTGATTCCAAAAGAGTGATTATTTATGTATGTCTGCAGTGTGATTGGCATTTCTTCTTGTGAAATCTCAGGAGGTGCAAGTCATAATAAATGTGAGTGACAGCACTGAATTATGAAAGAAGCCAGAAATATTTCACAGGGGTGCCAGGAAAAATTTTTTTAAAATATAAGATATATTTTCTGTAGGAGACTGAAAATGCTTTAGTATTTAGGATAATAAATTCTCTTTATACTTAAATGCATTGCTTGACAGCCAGTCTTTGCATGCAGATAGCTTGGAAATTATTCAGAGGAATCAAAATAATCTCACAAGCACTCATATATTCATGAGCCTCTCATCTGGGTGATTCCCTCTGCCATCCCCCTTCTTTCAGTCTGCGGCAGATGAGGCTGTTCAAAGTTTTATATTGCAGTGAACAGTATCACCAAGAAACAGACAATTGATAAGAGGTTGCCTCGGAAACCCTGTGCCATTGATTTTCATTTTGCTGCATTATGTACTTGTAGGTGCAGCTGTTTTCAACCAAAAAATTCCCCCAAAATTCTTCCTGTGGAATCAGTGCAGTGATGGGGAAATAAACTTTTATTTTCTAGAGAATCTAGTCTTAGTTTCTTATTTGATTTTTGATCATCTCTAATAACGGGGGTGTTGCATGTGTGTGTCTGTGTGGTGAAGTGGTGGAGGTTTTTTTTGGAAACTACTTGCGGCAATAGAAATTCTGCTTGAGAAAGCAGTATGGAAATAAACTGTTTTAAATGCAGCTCACATACACCACATAGTCTGCCTGCCAATGGAAAAACCCCACCAGCTCTCAAGAGAGCCCTGCTCTGATCAGTCTGAGTAGATTATTCCTTCAGCTTTAATAATTCAAAGTCCCTGTCTGCCTTACAGGGAGTTTTCCTGTCGCCTGGAAGACACATGATGCTGACTTGGGAGATCCCCAATCTGCTGCTTGTATTTTTAATGATAGGTTTGTTCTTGACACTATCTTCTTAAGGAAAAAAAAAATTATCATTTTCTTTTTAGCAGGAAAGTCTGTATGGAATCTAAAAGATTTACACAGACTTTCATTCTCCTGTTACTTGGAATTTTTTCCCCAAGAGGAAAAATTCAAGTTTAAATATTTAACTTAGCCTAACATTAAAAGACTAATTAAAACCACGATTAGCCTGTTTCACCTGATTTGGTGCTCTGAGCATGCTAATACTCATTGTGTGTCCAAAGTATTTTCTTGATACAAAATTTGATGCTAGGGTAGTAATAAAGAAATAAATGAAAACCTGATTCCATGTTCTGCATACCATTTATGCAATTTGCTGAGTTTTGTGTGTGCGTGTATGGTATTGGTAATACTTTGCTGAGTTTATTGCTGCAGGGTTTTAGCTCTGAAAACCACAGTATTAATGGTGAAACCCCAGGAAACCCTACAAGCTATCTGTAGCTTCTGTCCTTCTGTCAGGATGGGACTCCCCAGCCTGGCTGAGATGAGTAAGGTCAGTCAGTGAGTCTGTGAGAAGTGGCCATTAGCCATGGCCACAGCAACCTTCCCTCTACAAGGGAATTAAGTCTGACACATGAATATGATCAAAGTAGGAAAAAAGGTGGTGGTAGTGGTGGTGGAAGAGCTCTTCATCTATCAAACTGATTTTGGTAGGTCAGTGCCCTGCTGGAACTTCCACAGAGAGAGAGGTTTCCCAGGGCTTGAGCACGGCACTGGTGCACTGCCTCCTGCTGCAGTCCATGCACCCTTTGTGCAGGCTGTTTCCACCTGGCCACAGGAGAGGTGGCTGAATCTGCACAACCCCCGTATGTTAACAGCATGGCTTGAATATGTGGGGCAGGAGCAAACAGCTGCACTCTGTACTCACATGGATTTTCTTCACGCTCCTCTCTTCATGGAGCAGCAGCAGAGCAGCCCAGCACGCGAAGCAGCCTCGGGTGGTGGGGTGGGGAAATGGGGTCAGCCGAGGTCTGAACAGGGACTTGTTTCTGCTCTTTCTCGCCCTACTATGTGCTGCCCTGCAACTGCAATGCTCTCTTGTGCCAGTCGGGGCTCTGATACAGCATCCTCCTGACTGCACACCCTTGAAAATTTTCCACCTGGGGTGAGGACAGTAGTGAAGTGAATTCAGAGCAATGAATTGCTTTTCTTAGTTGCTTTTCACGTACACAACGGGAGTAGTACTCAGACCTCCAGGTGATCATGGGCTAGTGCAGTGGCTGAAAGCTACTGCAACACAGTTTGACGGACAGCCATTCCAGAAATGAGGACATCTATCTTCGTCCTCTTGTGGAGTCAAGCTGCCGGTGGGGTCAAACAGTGTACCAGTAAGTGCAGTACATCAAAACGAGAACCAAATCTTTTCTCATTTTTTTCTCTCTCTTTTTTTTTCTCCTCTGCCTTTCTTTTTCCTTCCTGTAAAACCTATTTTCTGCTCCTGACTGCATTTGTGCTCAAGCACTCCCTTTCCTTTCTGTCAAAGGGTGAAGAGGATCAAACCCCAGCTTTTCTACTAGTTACTTTTATAACAGATGAGTGGTAAAAGCAAGACATTTATGTTTTGTTATGATCCAATTATTAGGTTCCTAGAAATACCCCTGCCCGAATTAAGGTGCAAACGAGACCATATGCCAGTAAATAGTATTGGGTTTATTTGGTAGTAAATATGAGAGAGAGAGAGAGAGAGAGAGAAGAGAGAAAGAGAAGTAGGAAAAGAGATTTTGGGGGCGGGGGGGGGGGACAGAAAGAGAGTTACAGAGACAGAATGAAAGAATATCACCATCCGTGGATCCCAGCGATGTTGCGTTGATCCTCTCCAGCCCATCTTCTTGGCGNCAGACTCTGGATCTGTTGCACCACGAGCAAGCCCGTGGATGTGCCCTTTGGGGCTGGGGGTTTCCACAGCTCGGGCCAGTCTGTGTAAGGGAGGATGGGCGTTTCCGCACACCTGAAACTTCCCACCCTCGGTTGGGGGAGCAGGTCTGTGTAAACCCGGCTTTTGTGAGCTGTGCTCCTCCCCCAGCCCAAACTCAGCCAGGGATGAGTGAACAATGGGTCTAATTAGCAGCCTGACTTTCAGTCCAAAGGCCCAGTCTTCAGGGGGGTTTCTTTGATTGTAGCTTCTTTATAAGACTTTGTATCAATGTTTGAGGCATTAACTATTTTCAGTCTCTGACATGTTTTAAAAAGCTAATAGCACAAAATGTAAATACAGCTAACTGTCAAATTCACTTCTGTTGCTATGCACAAATTTCAATTCAAGGTTATGCAGCTCCATTACTTCACTGAAAGAAGTGATACACTTTTAGTAGTTTCAAGCCTTTGTGCACAGCTGTTACTTTCATTTATCCAATTGTTTAGCATACATTTTCTGCAATAGATGTATATTTGATTTCTTCTTGGCAATGATGCAATGTAAAGATTTGGTTTCTATACAAATATATTACATCTTCCAGGAGAATTTCAAATTGCTAGCAACATTGCTTAACCACAGAAATTTGTTTGGTAAGTCAGATTTGTTGGAGCAGTACTGAATTATTTGACATAATGTATAACCCACAGTTTGATATTGCTTTCTGCCCTCTCAGCTTCACAAATATTAAGTAGATTAGCTTGACCATGCAGTAAGCTGTGCCTGCAATTTCCTCTTTTATGGAGAGGTTAAATGAAACACAACAGAACAGTTTTGCTGACTGTGCTCATAGACCATATTTGTCTAGATAAAAGAGAAGTATTTTAATTTCCATGCCTGTACCCTAGTCCAATGATGACACTTTTTTTGACACCTGCCATTTTACATGCTGTAAGTTTTCAATTTACATTTCCAGTTGAGTGTATTACTGCCTAGCATACTACTAGCATTACTAGTTAAATAGTAATTAGGTTATGGCAAGCTGTTTTTATTTGAACATTGAAGTGTTCTGCTTTCTCTTCATATAGTATATGTGGTTAGGTTTTGCTTTATTTAGTACTCTTTTGGTCTTCTTCTTTCAAAGCAGAATATCACATTAATTTTCATATCTCCTATCAGAAGTGACACTGCTATGGGTAAAAACTGTTAGGTAGGAATCCAAATGGTAGAGAAAAGTTGAAGACTTAAAAATACTGGGTTTTGAAAGACACAAAAAAAATACAGTAGGAGATGAGATATATGGGGATACAAATATTCAAGATAAGAGCATAAGGACAGCTATTTCTTCAGTGCTCAGTAGTTTTTTCTTGGTATAATAAGAGCTGAATCACTTTTGCTGTTTCTGAGATGGATAGTGGATTAGACATTTCATCAGATCTTGCTATTTTATCTTACACTGGTAGTCTGCATTGGTTTTGGGGCCCAGCAAGCCTAAGTTTTTCTTGAATGTAGAAGAATCCATTGCTAAAACATACACAACCTGAACCCGGCCATCATTGCGTAAGTTGGATAAACTTTTGTGCATCTGAAATGGAGATGGGGGTCTTTGCTTCTACTGCTGAAGTTCGACCAGAAATTCAAGGATAGTCTTTCACAGCTCCATGAATTAGCTATTGACAAATCAGGAAATGAGGCCCACCTAAAAAGAATTTGTATGTAGTAACCCTCTCTAACTGCAAACTGCCTGCAAATGTATTTTGTGCTAAGATTTGGGGTTTGTACTGATGGAAACACTGCACATCTAATAAAAACAGACAGCAAACATTTCTGTAAATTGACTACTGCCGTTTTCTACCCCTTATGCTCGTCACCCCCACCCCCTTATCTTGTCTCCACTCCATCACTCTGAAGCACAGTTCAACCACAGAAAAGATGGTCAAATAGACATCCAAACTCAATTGGAGGTGTCTTTCTTTTAGCGTGGGTCCCATTTTCCAGGGCAACCTCTCAGTCTAAGCAGCTGGTGTCAGAACTTCCTCAAGGGGAATTGTCAAAGATTGATCCTGCCAGTGCATCTCACTTAAGCCTCTGCTTTCGCATGCCTCTACTGTAGGTCTTCCCACCATGGCATTTACACTGCTGCTGAGAATAGTTCCATTCATCTTCAGTCCAGTTTCACCCAGCTGAGACTAGTTTCCATCTCTTTCCCTGGCCTCCATCTTCATCTCTTAATGCTCTTCATGAACTTGCAGTCCTCTCTGTCAAGCCTTAGCGGTGGGACCTGATAGTCATCCTTTCTCCCAAGAAGACAAGTGAATTTTCTCACTTTTCAATAGCTCCTGGAGGGCTATTGGGCCTTAGGCCCTTAGGCGATAAGTCAGACTGCAGCAACAGTCACAACAGACATTGTGAAACCCGAAAGACTAATGATCCATGAGCCTTTAGTCTTAGCTGGTTGTCAAGCTGGTCAGTCCTCTCAGCACTCTCTAGCTGCTCTATATTTTTTAAGCATTTTAGTAGCGTGCCCACTCAGCTATGGCTAAGATGATGCCAGTTTAAAAGTCAAAAAACTATGATCTTGAAAACCCACGTAGTGGATTGTCTTAAAATTTGCTCTTTCTCTAGGGACAAGCAATTGTCAGGATTTAGATACTCTGAAGCTTGCAGTCTGTGCAGAACGCAGTCTGTGCAGAACGCAATCTCTGCAACCCTCCAGCTCCTCTTGCTTTGTGTGCACAGTGGAGGCTAAAACTGCTGTTTCACTTCTCTTCAAGCGGATCTATGTTACTAGGGATTTACCTGGTGTCTGGCAAAATTGCAGAAACTTCTGCTTTAGCAGAAACAGCACTGTGTAAAATATAATGAGGGATGAAATTTGTAATACTAAGTGAGGATGAGAAAAACAGTGGACTGGGAGACTGGAATGAATGTGTGCAGCAAAACTATATCAGAATAAGGTTTTGCTGACCTGAGCACCTCTAGGCAACTTGTCTTTAATTTCAAAATCTCAGCTGCATTTGTGCTTTATGAATTTAAAATTTACATCAACAACTTTCTGTATATGTGTGTAGTGAACTGCCCCAACTGAGACCCATGCTTCTGTGTTGGAATCTCCAACATACTCTACAATCCACAGGCTTACCCTGGTTTCATGTTAGAAAGAAATGGGCACTGTCAGTAACTTCACACCTGACCGGTGGGGGTATTTGTTGTGGCCCGTGCTTTTGTATTGCACATGCTACAAACCTCCTAGGGGCAGTAGTTCAGTATTACCCAGTTCCTTCCGACTCAGCAAAGAAAGAAGTCACTCCAAGCATGATAATTTACAGCTCTTCCAACTAGTTCCAAGCTATTTTCCAATCCTGCTCCTAGGAGTTTTTCTTTTAATGTGAAAAATAAGCAGAAGGCAAGAGTTTAAGCTGGTTTAAATTCTGTTTCATATCTTTTTCTCCAAGGAGGCCAACTGACATAATGATTATTTCTTTCATCAGATGAGGAACATCCCATCCCACAATAGAGATAAATAAAAAGACGTTTTCTCCATTGCTAGCTTTCTTATAAGAGTAGATAAAATAAAGAGTATTCGTTTAAATGTATTCCTTAATCTTAGCAGGGACTTCAAAGAGATGGCATCTATTACTGATATCAAATTCAGAAAGAGTACACAGCAGATGCCTATAATGTTGCAACTGCTGCATCATGATACTAAAGTTGGGGGAGCACTGTAAAATAGGAAATGTTTGCCCCCAATGCATAACACGAGTCAATCTGGTTGCCAAGGCTCTTTCTCACCTTACCATGATCATATTTTTTTTTTCTTTTTCCCCTCATGTCAACTGCAATAGTGATAAAAATTAAGGGACAGCTAAGTGGTAGAAAGAAAGCCACCCATTCCAGATATTCAGAGCAAAAATCAACTTGATTGATGATGTCCTTGTGCTAGAGGCAATGCAAATCCATTTGCAATGAAGAACAGAAACCTGAATGAGTGTGATGCATCCCCTGTGTTGTCTGAACAGCTTGTTGTGAGACAAATTACAGATGAACAACTGACTAGGTGAAGGGAAAACAATTTGAGACTTGGGGACAGCCCTTATTGTCAATTTAGCTGGTGAGACAAATCTTGTGTTGTTGAAAGTGGCTTTTCCTGGAGTCTTGCACAAACAAGATAGTTGTCCTTTGGAATCTAAACCAAGTTATGAGATGAAGACAAAAAATACAACTTCTTTTTCTTACTTTCAAGCAGTGCTATACTTCAGGGTTTTAATTATGTTGATGTTTGGGCAATGATCAGCTTTCATATAAATAGTTCATATTGATACATGAGCAAATGTTTCAATCTGTGGAAAAAACATTGTGCTTTTTTCTTTTTTTTTCGTTGGTATTTCCCTGCTTTTACAGTCATGACAATCAATGACCTTAGTAGCCTGCACTTTAATTACATTCTAGGGAACAAGAACTTGGTTTTTTCTGTTGTTTTTAAATTTCACAAGGTGTCTCCCCAAATTGTATAGTCATCAAACCTGTTAATTACCTGTTAATCTTTTTTGTTGTCATTCATATACCATTTTTTTTTCCAGAAGCCACTTTCAAGGCTCAAGGAATCCTCATTTATTTATCTTTTCTTACTCAAGGAGCCATTCTGCAATGCTGATCAGCTACACCACCTTCTGCTGTATCTCTTCAAGTGCTACCGTATCCCTCTGAGAAGATCTCTGTTTCTGATATTTTTTGAGATTATATTGTATCGTATTGTATCGTATTGTATCGTATTATATCGTATTGTATCGTATTATATCGTATTATTAGATGAAGTTGCACAAAGTATCTATATAGTAGCAGAGTGGTATTTCCTGCTCTGTACTTGACTTCTCCAACACTTCTTAATGTTCTATTTGCCTTTTTGACTGCTGTTAAATATTTATGTTAAGTTTACAAAGAACTGCCCCAAATACTCTAAGCTTCTTCCTGAGAGACAATGGCTAAATTAAAGCCTGTAATTGCATTTGTATATCATTAAAAGTTTTCTCTTTTCCCATACATGGTACTTTGCATTCATTGATGCAGAATTTCACTCATCATTTTATTACTAGTAAATGCACTGGAGATAATGATACCTTTCTTAAATTTTCTGTTACTGTTACTGTTTCAGTTACTTTTGCTCTGATTCATCTGAAGAAATTCTGTTATCAGTAGACCCCTCCATACAGCCTTACATTTTTTTTTTCCTAGTAGCTGGTACAGTGTTGTGATTTGGATTCAGTATGAGAATAATATTGGTAACACACTGGTGTTTTGGCTGTTGCTAAGTAGCGCTTACCCTAAATCAAGGACTGCTCAGTTTGCCCATGCTCTGCTAGTGAGTAGGTTCCTGAGAAACTGGGAGGGAGAACAGCCAGGACAACTGACCTGACTTGAACAAACAGAATGACATATCCAGTATTATAAACCAGAGGGAGTTGGCTGTTAAGTAAGTGATTGCTGCTTAGGGAGTGGTTGGGCATCAGTCAGTGAGTGGTGAAAATTTGTATTGTGCATTGCTTTTTTCTCTGGGGTTGTATCCCTCTCTCTCTTTCTCCTTTTCATTGTTATTATTATTAATATTAATACTAGTTTTAGTAGCAGTATTACTATATTTTACTTCTTTTCTATTATTAAACTATTCTTATTTCAACTCACAGATTTTACCATTTACCAATTATCCATAACCCACCAGAGGGAAGGGACAGGGAGTGAGTGAATGACTGCATGGTACTTAGCTGCTGGCTGGGGTCAAACCAACACAGTCTTCTTTTTGTGCCTAATGTGGGGCACAAAGGGTTGAAATAACGGGAGATCTGACCAGACCACATTAGAACAAATTTGTTATAAGCATTCATTGTATTAGTTTGAGAGCTAGTCACAATGTTGACCTTTTTTTGCTCTCAGAGTTGTTGCATTTCTTTCCAGGGTTGTTTTACGTAACAGCTTACTTGCAGTATGTGTTCCCTGTCATAGTGTTTACAGCCTCCAAGGATTGGGCTAAAGTTATCATGTTGTTGTATTCTGTACCACTGGCTTATGATATTACAGAATTGGTGATCTTGAAATTAACCTGGTATGGTACTCAGTGTTACTGCCATGTCTGTACCCCAGGAGCCATCTTTTGGAAACTGTTAATTGCAAAACTTACCTTTTCTCCAAGAACCTGCCTGTGGAGAAGACATCTTCACACATTTTCTCCTTCTTCTCCAGGTTAAATGCCATAGCATTTGAGAATTTTGAAAATTTTGGATCCCCTTGGAGTGCCCAAACTAACATGGTGCTATTGTTAGGAACCAGGAATCCGGCTCAGATCTTGTGTAGGGTAAGCAACTGTTTGTGTCTACTCCAAACCATTGGGACAAGCAATGCAGCTACTCAAATTCCAGCAACACGCAGTACTTCTACACAAAACCTGGTGACAAGCATTGTCTACTCAAACCCCAGCAACAGATACTACAGCTACTCATACCCCAGTGTCCTGGGGTGAGGTCATGAAGCTTCTTCATTCCTTAACCATCTGCTTTACACCCAGGGCTTCTGTACTTTCAAGATGGACCTGGGTGGGCTGGGGCCGGAGTGGGGGTCAGTTCAACGGCTGATGGAACAAGGGGTTCAACGGAATCGGCGCCTGTGGGTCGGTTAAGCGGGCTCTCCACTGTGTTTCATGGAGAGGGACGGCTCTCTGCAGACTTCATGAGGGGAACGGTTCTCCACCATGCTTCGTGGGAAGACGGCTCTCTGCTGGGTTTTGGAGGGAGTGCACTGATGACACTGCACTGGGCTCTTCACTACTCTTCTGCTACCTTAGAAAAAAGCTTTGTTTTTTTTCCTTTTTCTCCCCCTGGCCTCCCTACCTTCCTTCCCTTCTCTCCGGCCCACGGAGCCTGCGCGGTGGCCCTGGCCCGGTCCAAACTCTGAGGAAGACCACACCAGTGAGTGAAGGGGTGAAGAGTCACCGGAATCCACCCGCTTCACCTGCTGTGTTGTCGGCTCCTTGCAGGCGCCCTTTTTTCCAGTTTGTTCCTTGATTTTACCAGTTTCATTCTGGGTTAATAAATAGTTCAGTGTTTTTCCACTTTCATCTGCTGTTGTTAATTTGTTTCATTGGTAGAGGAAAGAGGGAAGCTCTTTTCCTTTGGGAGGAGGCGCTCGTTCCAGAGCATTTCCTCCTAAAACTTTGTCTCCAAAACTGAGACACCCAGTGATGGGTGATGCAGCTGAACTGGAGAACCAACCCATGCCTGTATTGGTTGCGCCTATACCTATAAAGAAAAGGACAAGAAAGGCAGGTTGTTTACTACAGGAGGACAAAGCAGAGGCATCATGAAGGCAGAAGGAAGAGGCAGAACAAGAAGTAATCAATTAATCGCTGTCGCCAAGTGAGCTGTGTGATATGTGAAAAGGTTTCAACTATTGTTCAGTATGAGCACATTGTTACCTGGCTGCTCAGATGCTGGCATTATGGGCCAGTTGCCTGGAATAAAAGGTTAGGGCAGTTAAGCAGCTGGATCACCTTCTAGGGAAAGGGCCATCGACAAAGTGATTGGAAAAGGGACATAAGTCCTCAGACTTTCTGAAGGTGACTCCTGCCAAACATGAAGGAAAAGTATCCCTATAAGGAAGATGTTACATGACACCCTGGCAAGTGGACTACAATGCCAGGAGGTATCCCATACCTCAGGGAATTAGTTGTGCTAGAGATGACGCATTTGCACACAAAAACACTGCAATTACTCACAGATCCAGACCAAGTCCAGTGCACATGAGCCATGTCTGGACCAGTATCTCAGCTGTTCACAGCAAGCCTTCTTTTGATCAAGAGAGAGGTTATAGAAAATGCACAACATGGGGTACCCTGTGTATAGGGAGAAGATATGAGTGAGTGGGATGGAAAATCTACCATGATCCTAGAGGCATGGGTACCTGAACTTCAAGGGAAAACAGTCGCAAATGAGGGTTCTTCCAGCAAACTTACTGTCCAATCTCCAGTTAAATAGTTCTCCAGGCAGAGTGGAAGGGTAGATCTTCCTCCAGATCATATGGAAAGGAATTCTAATTTGCTTTCACAAGAAGTAAGTGAGGAATCCTATGACCAAGACTAGAGGGCCCTGACCCCAGCCAGGGCAGGGAGAGGGACACTGGGTTTACTGGACTGTGTGGATCTGATGGCCTGGCTCATCAGCCCAACATGAGTACAAGTCTCTGGTAGACGCCAGTGCACAATATACCCTAATGCCATCAAGCTGGAATCCATTTGTGTTTCTGGAATATCAGGGAATTCCAAAAGCTACTATATTGGAAGCTGAAGTCAGCCTGACTGGGACTGAGTGGAAAAAGCACCTTATTATGACAAGCCCAGAGGAATCCTTGGTGTAAACTACCTCAGGAGAGGGTATTTCAAGGACCAAAAAGGTCCTTGGTATAGCTGCCTTGGAGATGGAGGAAGTTAGGGAGCTGTCTACCTTGCCTAGTCTCTTGGAAGACCCTTCTGTTGTGGGTTTCTTGAAGGCTGAAGAACAGCAGGTGCCAATTGCTACCACAACAGTGCACCAATCAGAGGATCTCTCCAACTGAGACTCCATGATTCCTACCTACAAGGTGGTTTGCTGACTGGAGAGCCAAGGAGTGGTCAGCAGGATCTGCTTACCTCTTAACAGCCCCATATGGCAATTGTGAAATTTTAACAGAGAATGGAGACTATATGAAGATTATTGTGGCCTTGGAGGGAAGGAAGGGCCAAGACACTTCATTATTCAAAGATGGCTTCCTCAGGTTCAAGATACAGGAACCATTCCTGGGCATAGAGCAGATGATCATCATAAAATCAGAGTATCATCATAAAATCAGAGTATCATCATAAAATCACCCCTAGACAGCTGGGCATCTGTCTGTGAGTGGTGAAAAACTGTGTTGTACATCACTTGTTTCTCTTGAGTTTTACTTTCTGCTTTTCATAAAAATTATTGTTGTTGTTACTATTATCATTAGTATTATTGTAATTATTGCTAATTTTATCACTAGTTTTGTAAGGAGTATTATTAAATTTTACTTTGTTTCAATAATTAAATGGTTCTTATATCAACCCATGCAGTTGATTCTCCTTCCCACTGGGCTGGTGGGGAGTGATCAAATGGCTGTGTGATTCTTAGTTGTTGGCTGGGGTTAAGCTATGTTACCTGGTGAAACAGAGAACAGGCCAGCTTTCTACCCTAATATAGCAGTTTCTCTGCTCACTGCATAAGGATAACAGACTGGAAACTACTCTGCAATTATGTCTTATCCAGATTCTCCTCCTTTCCCTGTTGCTGTTTGCTGCTCTTCGTACCATTGCTGCTTTTGGAATCCTAGCATCCTGCAGCTCTGAGGGAAAGAATATACATATTTTGAGAATGAGCAATGTGTTTTGCTAGTTTTAAATATAACTGGCAGGCTGTGGCACATGAGTTCTACTAACAGAATTAGAATGCTGGACTGCCACATATGATGTGTGCGTCCTAAATCAAATCCTTCCCTTGCTCCTCTCTTCTCCTGTTTTAGTTCACTTGTCTTCAGAAATCACTGAGTCCCTTGACACCTCTTTTCAAACTATGCCGTCTGTCAGTAGGCACTTGTTCTTCAAAGTAGTAACACTACTAACATTAAAGGATTGCTAACTAATAAGCAGAAATATGTAGTTGAAAGGGAATTCCTCTCTTTTGAGTATTCACACACATCAATGCATTTTCCTGTGGAAATTATGAAAATGTTTTTCTGCAAAGCAGATAAATTAATCATTGCTGTAATGTTATCAAGTAAAGTAAAACTTTTATCAAGAGGATGTCCCTCCTCTAACTTCTAAGGCACTCTCCCATTGTATCTTACATTCAAGAATCTCAGAGAAGTTTCCAGATAGCAGTAATTTCCCAGCACTTCTGAGAGCTGTAGGAGATTGAGCCTTACACTACAGGTGATGAATGTAAGGTATAGAAGAAATTATTTACTAAGTATTTATCAAAAAACAGGCTTTATATGGCAGAACTTAGTATACATTAGGAAGGTCAAGAACCTCTCACTGGCTTCCAACTATCCAAATGCCCAGAGTACACTTTCTATGTCTGCACAATCAGTTTGGCAACACGAGAAAGAAATCAAAACCCCTTGACTGTGCTGTGTACTCTTTAGATTCTGCAGGATGAAGAACCTTCACAGATGTATTATGTCTTGGAGACTTGAAACATACAGTGATTTTAAGCTCCAAATAAAGTACAGGGCTGGACATAATCTAATATTTCTTTTATTTTGAGGAGCCCAAAACTGCACACAATACTTAAGAAGAGGCTGCACCAGTACTGAATACATTGGGACAATCACTTCTTTTGGCCAGTTAGCTATACTGTGCTTGATGTACCCCAGGATATTGTTGGCCCTTTTGGCTACCAGAGCACATTGTTAACTCTCATTGGAATAACCACATCCCTTTCTACAGGGCTGCACTCTAGAATCTGATTTCCCAGTCTATACGTGCATTTGGGATTACACTCTCCCAGGTACGTGTGTGACACGTTCTTGTTACATTTTATACAGCTGGTGATCTTACAACACTCCAATATTGTAATACCTCTCTTTGTGGGTTGTCTCTACCCTCAAGGTAACCAGTGCCTCCTTCTAGTTTAGTATTACCTGTAAACTTACTTAGAGTGTATTCCATTTCTGTATCTGGGCATCTGATGAAAATATAGAAGTGCTGTGCTGACCCCTGAAAACACCACTAGTGACTGGCCACAGCCAAATGTTACCTGCTTTACTACAACTCTGTGAAAACAATCCTTCATCCTATTTTTCACCTGTCATACAGTGTATGTGCCCACATGTATGCTGGACATTTTGTCCAGAAGGATAAGGTCAGCGACTGTATCAAAATCTTTGCTAAACGTAAAAAAACCCCATATCCGCTGCCTTCCCTTTGTCCACTGGGCAGTAACTTTAGGAAGGCATGACTTTCCCTTCAGGAACTCATCTTGGCTTTGATTGATGTCTGCATTGTTTTTCAAGTGTTTTAAAATAGTTCTCAGATAATCTTCTAAATAATATTACTATGAACTAAAGTGAGAATGATTGAAATTAAATTTTGGGCATGTGAATTTTTCTCCCTACCATGTCAAACAACACTTCCGTAATCACCCTGGGTAGCCTGACCTTGCTTCCCAAGTCTTCCGACTTTCCTTTTCTACATGAAAGCCATAGGAATTCCTGACCCATGGTAAATATCAGTTTGGATTCTGTGATCTGTTTCATTTAGTTCCTATTCAAGGTTCATAGTTTGACTGGAAATTGTGCTTTTAATCTGATAGCATAATTTCTAGTTTTGTTAAGGGCTGAGAATTTACTGGCCTCAGGTGTAGAAAGAACATTTTAGTTCTAGTATCATGGTACAGCATAAATTTCTGTATTGCTTGCATTGTGTGGGCCTTTAAATAAAAAAAAAAAAAGTCGTATTACTAACCTTCCACCAAGCTCTTTTAAGCACATTGTTGACTTGTGAGAGCATTTTTTTTTTTACAGGAGAATAAAGATTTCAATTCTATATGAAATTACCACCATACAATTTAAGTCTAATTCTGTAAAATTATGCTTTTGTACGTGAGTCTAGCTCAGAATCATTAATGATCTAAAAACATTTGTTATGAGTAATTTTAAAAGTTCTGAAGCCATATAAGAATTCAAGAGTTCTAATAAAGCAAAAAAATGGAAAACTGGCAAATATTGGAGTCCTAGCTAAATTAAAATACTTCATGAAAATCTTTCTTTCTTCTTACCAGCTTGGCAGACTTTTCAAAAATAGGTTAATGAGCTATTTCTTCAAATAGCTCTCTGTTCCTGGGAAAAGGGGTGTCAAATTAGTACAGTTGGTATAAAATTGTGCAATTGAAAATGCTGATAAAAGGAGTTTGCATTTTCTGCATTAATGAGTACTTGAAACTTCAGTATGTTTTTATGTTTAAAAGGTGTGAAGGCACTCCAAATTCTCTTCCCTGACACAGAACATTCCTCTATGTTTTTGAAGTGAAAACTTCTCTGTCTAGCCTGAATACACTTCTCTTGCTAAAGGGAACTAACAATATCAAAATAGTAAAAAGTCTTAATAAGAATGGGAAGCTTCATTAATAAAGCAGGAGATACCAAATGGATGATAATACCCTAGTAGAAATGTTCAGGCTGGGTCTGCCAACCTGACAGCTAGATACCTTGGCACATTTGACCTGGAAAACCCAATTTTCACTTCTCAGAGGACTCGTTGGTATTATATTTCATATGACTGAGAAATAACACCCAGAAAGAATAGTTCATATTTATATCTATTTACAAAGTAGTAAACTCTATAGGCAGTGTCCTGTTCCAGAAATTGGGTTTGATAATGTCGTGGTTTAGCTTGGCCCAGGTTTTAATGTTAGGGGGGGCCACAAAGATGGCTCCTCAGTGAAGCTTCTCGAAGTCTTCACCATGTCCAGCTCTGAGGTGATGGACATGCTGCTGGCTAAGGCTGGCCAATTAGAGATGTTGGTTACACCTCTGTGAAGAACATATTTAAGAAGAAACCAAAACAATGGGTGCACACACTTCTTTTTAGCCAGAGGAGGAGGAGTAGGTGAGAGAATGTGAGGGAAAACAACATGGAGAGACCAAGGTCAGTGGAGAAGGAGCGGGAGGGGAAGCTCCAGGCACTGGAGCTCTGCAGCCTCTGCAGGTGGTGGTGAGGCCCATGGTGAAGCAGGGGGTGCCCCTGCAGCCCATGGGGGCCCACGGGAAATGCTGAGATCCACTTGCCCCAAAGCGAGTGGATACCCTGAAGGAGGTTGTGGTCCAGAGGGAGTCCTAGTGGAGAAACAGGCCTTGACTTGCACCCTGAGACTGAACTGAGTGCCCCACACTGGAGTGGGTGGGTGCCTGAGAGAGAGAGAGGGAGAGAGAGAGAGAGAGAGTGGTCCAGCAGAAGTCCGGTAAAGAGAAGAAGCCTTGCTCCCGAGATGGAAACGGCCTCGCTCAGAGGTCTATACCCCGTGGAAGATGGACCCCACACCGTAGCAGTTTTGGGGAGACTGCTTGCCTGTGTGGGGACCAGCGTCACTGTAGCAGTGTCGGGCGGGCTGCCGACGGTGAGACCCATGGCTACGCAGAGGAAAAGAACCTCTCCCCGGGCAGGGGAAGAAGATCTGGGTGATGAACTGACCTACGTCCACCACCCACCACCTCCATGCCTTGTTCCCTTGTGCTGCTGGGAAGGAGGCAGGGGATGAGTAAAGAAATGGTGGCCTTGAAGGGTTTATTCTACTTCTCATTTACTCCTCTGACTCTGTTAGCAATAAATTAGATCACTTTGCAACCTAAGTTACTCCTGTTTTGCCCATTGAGTATGTCTTCTCCCGGGTTTCCTTATCTCAACTCATGAGCCCTGAGTGTGGGTGTGTTAATTTGGGGGTATCTGGCATTTGGCCAGGCTCAAACCAAGACATAATTGGCGCCCAAGTGAGGCTCGAGAAAGTGAAAAGAAACCATAACAGATAATCATGAAATTCAGCTAGACCGGAGGAAGGAATTTTGTTTTCCTTTCAGAACACCCGCAAAGCCTGTAAGTGTCCTTCTACCACTTCAGGTGGGCTCAGCTCTAGTATGGAATAAGATCTAGTGCTATATTGTTATTTGTAATTAGGATATGAAACGCTCTATAATATTTCTTTATTTTTTATAGAATCATAACAAAGATATAGAAAAAAATGAAGCTTTAATTCAGCTGTGTGTGAAACAGATTATGTGACTCAATATTAGTAATACTTGTATAGAACAGATTATATCCAACTACTCATCCATACTATGCTACTCTGCTTTTCTCAAAAGCCCAAAGGTTGCAGATTTCTTTGCGCTTCTTGCCTACAGTAACAATAAATTATGCTTTTGTGAAGTTCTTTGGGATACTATTAATAATGCTTTTTCCTCTGCACACAGCAGACCTATAGAAAACATGTATTAAAGATTAGAATGTTATGTAGTGTGGATCTGAAGCCTGACATGCAGATAAGAGATACAGCATAAGAACACAAGTTGTCTCCACTTCTAGAGATGGAAGAACATATATTTAGAAAAGAAAACACTGTCTGCATAATTCTAGCTTCAAATGCATCTTCTTAAAGCTATTTTTAGAATATTTTTACATTAATATTTGGCAAAATTCTAGTAACTACAGTGCGGAAGCTCTGCTTTGCTTTTTGTTTGATTTAACCACATGACCATAATGATGAAAATGGATTGCTTCCTGAAAATGAACTGCTTACTTCACTCAGACTGTATTTTGCCTAAATTTTCAGTCATTCTCAGATTCCCCAACCCAGTCTGTATGTAGGTGATTTTTCTTAAAAGCAAGCAAAACATTCTAACTCTTACTGAAAAAACAAGAAAAAATGGTTACCAAGACTTCTAATTGTTACCAAAAACCAAACCAAATTCTCTTGGACCTCTCAGAGAACAAGCACAGATGTTTAGAATAATATTTAGAATGGTATTTAGAATGATGCATGTCCATATTCCTCTCTGTTGAACAGTGAGTTTCACAGATTTTAATAAAATTTTATTACAGACTTACCTACCAAAACCAAGGATTTACTTTAGTAGTTCTGTGGATTTTCTAAAACAAGTTTTTACAGAATCCTTTTGATTTCATTCTGATAATGATTTATAAGGACAAATGGGAAAGTTTTGGAAGTGCCTCCATTAAATTGTCTTTGGGATAGTATGTGCTCTGCAGTGATGTCCTGGAAGTACTTGGTGTGTGCAGCAATATTCATAATTATAGCCAAACAATTTCAGCACCCTGTGCTCTCATGCTGCTGTAGGCAACAAATGCTGATCAACTGCATTATTGGATCAGGTGAGAGTTATGAATGTCATCTACCTGAATTTGTGTAAGGCCTTTGATATGCTTGCACACAACATTCTTATCTCTAAATTGCAGACATAAGGTTTTGGTGGAAAAAAAATTGACTGATGGCTGCACCCTAACAGTTACTGACAGTGACTCAATATACAAGTGGAAGGCAGTAAAGAATGATGTTAAATGAGGGTCTGTACTAGGAGCAATATTATATAAAATTTTCATCAGTGATACAGTCAGTGGGATTGAGTGCGCCCTCAGCAAGTTTGCAGGTGACACATAGCTGAGTGATGTAGCCAATTTGCTAGAGGGATGACATGCCATCTGTGCTGGTTTTGTCAAGGATAGAGTTAATTTTCTTCACTGTAGCTATATGGGCTGTGAGCTTAGCAAACAAGCTGGGGCAAGAAAATGAAATGGGGCATATTTAGATTTAGAGCATTTGTCTTCTGGGTCACTGTTACGCTTGGTGGAGTCCAGCTTTCCTAGAGATGGTCAAACACCAGCCTGCCCATTGGAAGCAGCGAATTAATCCCTTGTTTGGCTTTGCTTGTGTGTGCCTTTAGCTCTTCTGTTAAACTGTCTTTATCTCAACCCACTATTCTTTTCACTTTTATTCTCCAGCTTTCTCCCGTACTAAAAAGAGGGTCTATGTGGGAGTGAGCAAATAGCTGTGTGCAGCTTAGTTGCTGGCTAAGCAAGACCTCTCTGGTGATGACGCATTCAGGGGGGTCTTGACAGGCTTGAAGAGTAGGCCTATATGAACAACCTGAAGTCACATAAGGCCAAGTGCAAGGTGCTGCACCTGGGTCAGGTCAATCTGAAGTGTCAATACAGGATGGGAGGGAAAGATTGAAAGCAGCCCTGTGAGACTTTAGGTTACTGTTGAATGGAAAATTGGACATGTCTTGGCAACGTGCACTCACAGCCCAGAAAGTCTAATGTATCATGGGCTGCATCAAAAGAAATGCGTCCAGTAGATCACGGGAGGTGATTCTGCTTCTCTTTCTTCTCTGGTGAGACACCACTTGGAGCATGACTGTAACTGAAAATGTGGTGATGCCTTACCACTAAAGTGTAGGGCAATGACATACAAGCTAATGGTGTTACTCTACATTTACACCCCTACACAGAGAGTGGGATTCAACTCCTTGTACTTAATCATCTCAATAATAATGGTTTGTATTATAAATTCTATCACAGTTTGTACAAAGACTGATGAGCAGCAATGGATGCCTTTGGATATTAGACAAGGAAGGGATATTTATCATATCAAAATCTGGACATTTTTATATTAAATAGATGGCAGTAAAGCATTGCAGTTTATAACCCTAATTGAATTGTTGTATTTTTAGTATAGAAACCTTGAAAACTACAAGCCTTGATCTATGATGAATGAGGCAGTCATTTTTGTACTGTAGGGTTAATGGCTTTTCTTGCCATTTGGGATAATTTAAGGAAAGTTCATCCCAGACAGTCTAAGACTCTACTTCCTTTCCTTTCTTGTGTAGAAATATAATACCAATAAGACAGTTTTCCTGAGTACTTTAACCTTTTTTTGTAAGTAATACGACGGAAGTTATTGTGTATGTTGTGAGTGAAAATTCTCTATCTTTCATGTGGAAGGAAAAGAACTTTTCCAGATAAAGAATAATTATGAAGTATTAGCTCTTTCAGCTATTTGATCCTGTTTATCGGTGTAAAAGTTTTGCATTCCAAAACAGGAAAAGGTAATGAGCATATGTGGTTACCTGAGACTGTGTGTCAGATGGAAAGGAAGTCTTGAGTCCCCTATTGAGGATGAAAGAATGCACAAGGCTTCTGAGTAGTATCCAACCACTACTGGAAGGGACCAAGCATAATACTGCATCTTCTGTGATACAGAAGCTCCCTAAACATCTGCTACTCTGTGATGTACTTTTTCCAACACATCTGCCCAAGCACATTGGTGCCTAGCTCCAACGTGAACACTACAGAGATACAGTTAAAGGATAGAGAATTCTTAGATTTTCTGAGCATTACAGTCTGGTGGCTGTGCTTAGAATATGACTCACACACAGACACAATGCTGAATTCATAGTGGTCATAGCTACTTTCATTCAAAAATGCAAAAGTGAAAAGCACTCCATTGCGGAAGAAAGATAAAGGATATTTTAAAGGTACAATTTCATTGACTTCAGAACCTGAAGGAAATTGTACAGGAACCAAAAAGTGGATCAGATAAGTAAGTGTGAGGATAGAAGTACAGCATAAACTTAAGAAAAAAAAAATTACAAAACAATCATAAAAATTACCATGGAGTAGTGTATCAGCAAAAAAAAAAAAAAAAATTGGTTTGCTGTGTTATATTTGATGCACCTCTGGATGAGTTTTGCCCTGGCACACTGGTGACTCACACTGAGCCTGCTGCCAACCAGCATCCCTGGGTCCCTTTCTCCAGCCACTCTTCTCCCAATTAGTATTTGTGCCAGGTGTTACTCAATACCAGTGGCAGTGTCCAGCATTTGTTGTCAAATTTCATGTCCTTCTGGAGGGCCTCTTGTTCCGTGAGAGAGTCAACTGCACCTCCCAGTTTAGCATCATCAGCAAGCTTTCTAATGGTGCATTCAACTCCTGTACCCAGGTCACTGACAAATATATTGGACATCACTGGGCCTAGTATTGAGCCCTGAGGAACACCTCTGGTGCCCTCTCTGCAGCCACCTGTAGCCCCATTCACTGGAGTTCTGTGAGCTCTGTCCTTCAGACAGTTCTATACCCAGTGCACCATGAGCCTACTCATCCCACAGGTGGATAACTTGTCCAGAAGGATGTTGTGAGGGACACCATAAGAAGTCTTATAAAGACCAGAAAAAAATACTTCCATCAACTTCATTTTGTGCATTAACTGATGAAGGTTCCCATACCTGTCTTTTGAGGATGTTTGTGAATGCAAAATAAGGTATCAGATTGCCTCTCCGCAGGCCACTGTCTATGTGTGTCCTCTTTAGTTTCTGTAATTTTATGGCTAATCATCTGGTCAGTTTCACCAACCTTATTTCTAAAAGAGGGCAGCAAGGGCCTACTGCTCCATACAGGAAGATGAATGAGAAGTCAAGCACAGTAACAAGGCAGATGAGAGCAGGGATCTCACTGAAAAGGAGGTGGGATGGGTATGGGTTAAATACAGGTCAGAATCAGTGTCAGAGGCAGGTATCAGGGTCAGACACATCCCACTGTACATTATGTTCTGGGTGTGGACTCTTGGATTTGGATGTTTCTGTTTTTGACAGGCATCTGCTGTTGCTGAATGGATGCCCTGGAAAAAATTGGTTCATGGCTTGTTCTTCATCTTTGCTGCTTTTTCAGTATCTATTGATAAAGGCTATCATTGTGATTATGGGCATCTTTGCTAAACAGTGGTATGACTCTTAAATGAAGAGTATCAGTAAGAACTTCCTGAAGACAACAGATATTCTGAAAGATAATACTATTTCACCATCAGACAATATTCACCATCAGACCTTGAGTAGGTATCAGTTAACCAAGAAATAATAACTCATTCTCATCTATCAGAAAGGCTGTCATATATGAGGGTTTCTGATAGGTTTTGGGATTAACTTGTGTTCAGGGAGTTGCTGTTTCTGTTGCGGCTTCTCATCTTTCGCTTTCATTGAAGGCAAGGTACACTGCCTCACAGCACTATCTGCCCTACTTTGTCCAGTGTGGTAGACATGTCCTGTACAGAATGGTGTGAGCCATCCAGCAACACAGAAAAAAGTTCTTTAGTATAAGCAATGTTTCTCTGTTCACTAGTCACAAATTTCATGGTCTGCACAGTCACTTTCTGGAAAAGAGGGGTAATTCCATGCTTACCTCATTACAATGTTTACTGTCTAAAGCTGGAGGATACAAAAATTTGAAAATGTATTTCTTACTCTGTGTGTCTTCTGCTTAGTTGTAAAGAAAAGTCCAATTACAAATGCTTCAGTAATCACACAAAAGATTCCATTTTGTGGATGGTTGAACTGGAAAATAAAAAGTTATTACCTGTGAAATATCCTAATTAAATTCTTGATGGCAGGGTCAAATGTAATTTTTAAAGTAATGTTTAAAAGAGGTTATAGTTTCAAAGTGTAGTTTCAAAGGTGATTTTTTTTTCCTTATTTCCAAATATACTCTTCCTTAGAATTAGAATTTTATGAGGACTATGATGCTCTTTTCAGGTTCCACAGGTGTTGGACATATGTGTGGACCATGTAGTTGCCAACATATAGATTTTACCTGTTGCAAAAGAAGCACCGAAACCTGAATCTTGAGACAGATCTGAAGATCACAATTCTGAAATGCAGTTTAAAATGTCGACCTGTCCAGCATTTGAAAGGATGGTGTGGTCTGCTTTGAAAAGTTCATGTAAGTCCGGCATTTCCACTCAAAAAATTACTTTCCTAAAGCTATTAAATATTATTCTCTTTTTGTGATTTTAGATAGTGGGTTTTGTTGCTGCTTTGTTCTTGTTATCAATGGAAATACAGAGAGAGATGAATGCAATATCTCTTCCCATGTATCACCAACAGAATTACCAAGAGAGTCGTATTGACTGAAAGCTCTACAAATAATTTCAATAAAGAAAAGAAAAAAAATGTTTTCATGGTTGTCACAATTACACTGGAAATCATGCTTGCAGAGTCCTGAGAGTAAATATTCTTTTGAAAAATCGTTTATTACAACAAAAGAATTGACCCTCCTTTACTGATTGTCATGATAGAGGACAATTAAAAATATGCGTTTATTTGAAAACAAAGCAGGACAGAAGAAGATAATGTAAAGCAAAAGCAGCCACGGAACCATTGCATTTTTTGACTATCACTTACAGAACGATGTATTTTTATTAATAATTTTGAATATTTATTAATGAATGTTACAATCATTAATAATAATAGAAGCAGTAATCATCATCATCTTCATTAACATTGTCATAATCATCATATTCTTCATTACTTTCCACTTGTCAATGAATCATAGAACAGTTTGGGCTAGAAGGCACCCTTGAAAGTCATCTAGTCCAACCTTCCTGCAATGATCAGGGATGTCTTCAACTAGACAAGGTTGCTCAAAAGCCCATCCAATCTGACCTTGAACACTTCCAGGGATGGGGCACTCACAGTGTCTCTGGGCAAACTGTTCCAGTGTTTCACCTATCTAGACTCAATTTACCCGTGTCCTGTTGCATCAGGTCCTGCTAAAGTATCTGTTCCCACCTTTCTTGAAAGCTCTCTGTAAGTATTAAATTGTGGCAATAAGGTCTTCCTGGAGTCTTCTCTTCACCCGTCTTTCCTCATAGGAAAGGCACTCCAGCGCTCTGATCATCCTCATGGCCCTCCTTTGGACTTGCTCCAACAGGTCTATGTCTTTCTTGCACTGAGGGTCCCAGAGTTGGATGTAGCACTCTAGGGTAGGTGGGGAAGGAATTTCACTAGAGCAAAGTAGAGAGATAAAATCATCTCCCTCAACCTGCTGACCACAAAATTTTTGATGCAGTCTGGTTGACTTTTTGAGCTGTGAGTGTACATCACCAAGACACATCTAATTTTTCACCCACCAGGACCCCCAAGTCCTTTGTAGCAGGGCTGCTGTCAACCCACTCATCCCCCAGCCTGTGTTGATATTGGGGATTGCTTCAACCCAGGTGTCTCACCTTGACTGTGGCCTTGTTGTAATTCAGGAGGTTCTCATGGGCTCACTCCTGAAGCTTGTCCATGTTCTCCTGGATGACATCCTGTCACTCAGGAGTGTCAGCTCCACCACTCAGCTTGGTATCATCAACAAACTTGCAGAGGTTTCACTTGTTCTAGCTGTCTGCATATCACTGATGAAGAAAAGTCACCATAAATCTGCAAAAGGAAATCTTTTCTGGCCACTCCAATTCACCTCAGACAACTAGACTGCCATCTTCTATACCCTCTATTTTGGCCTTTGATAGCAAACCTTTTAGTTACAGCAGCTAGTCCATGCACATTACTAAGCTAACATTATTTTGGTAGCAACTAGATCTCTTCAGTTCTGCTTTGAGTATTCAGTATTCTGTAAATTTATGCCAATAATTTTACATCAGTTTTGTCATAATTTATTGCATCTATATGTCTTCCTTCTAGTTACCGTACCTTTTTTATTTCTTCAGTAGTTTGATATTTCAGCTTAAGAAAATAATTTTTTTTGCAATATCTCCCACTCACTGTGTGACAATTTTTTGTAAAATAAGGAAGGACTTTGCGTGTGTGACCGGAATATTTCTCCAATACTTGTTCTATTCCTATCCTTGTGAACAGTTTGGTCACTTTTATATGCACAGAGGGTCTAATAAAGGCTCTTGTAAGCAGATGCCAAGAAGTCAGTCCACCAGTCCTTTACTCTTGGAATTCCTATGAGGTCAGTTGGAGATATTTCTGATTTATACTGTCATAACTGAGAATAGTTCATGCAGTTCATGCAATCTGCCAGGGTGTCACCACTGACATATTGTTTGAGGAAAATAATGACTATGTAATGAATCCTACCTAAAAATAGTGCCTTGTGGGAGACTTTTGCCTATTTTCTCTAAGAAGGCTTATTCAGATTTAAGTGGAAAGTAATATGAACTCTAGGGGTGGACTTTGTAAAAATTCTGGTGTTTAAAGTCATATACAGATACTGAGTGGGCCTTTGAAAGCTGCTTTGGAGTCTCTCTTTCAACAAAATCCGTATGCTGATATATAGCTTTTGTTACTTCCAAACACTTGGGAAATTCCTTCATCTTTAAGTACCTCATAACTTTTGATGTCGTCCATGATGATGCCTTTGCAATATTGTGATAGTGTTCAAAAGTCATAAGATACCATACATCACAATCTCAGATTTCATGCTCTGGGAGAGACACTTAAGAGTTCTTGTTTTTTAAATATTCTCATATCCAGACAAGACAATTTTCCTGGAAGCTCAGGAATATACTCTTGGCAAGTTTAGAATCCACCTGTAGTTCTTGTCTGTCCATTGTCAGATGGATGAATGAGTAATTTTGAATGTGATGAAAGATGACACAATATGTGGGGGTTTTTTTACGGAGAGCATGGTTAATGTGTTTATGCTAGGAATGTGGAAAGACTGTATTGAACTATACTGACTGCAGTACTCAAAAGAACTCAATGATTTTCACAATAAAGCCTTCTCTTTATTTTGTTAGATCTTTAGTGCAGGGACAGTAATTTTTCCTCTGCCTTTGCTTGTTATAGGTTGTGTGACATTGCTTGCAGTAATGTAGGAAAAATAAATTGCAGTAGTAGTAGTCTGCAAAATTACAGACTGTGTAGTCTTCCCATGCATTTGAACTAGAAAAGATGCAATAGCCACATTGCCTGGAGTGTGTGCCTCTAATTTACAGATGTATAGGGATCTTGTGCAAAAGTATTATAAATATATTTTTTAAAGGCAGAAAAGCAAACAATCTAAATGCTGCATTTTATTTTTTCTGGAACATAGCAAGGCCAAGATATCATCTAAATCTAAAAATTTTTGAATTATAATGCTTTCTTACTTGAAATTTACAAGTATACATTTTGCTACTGACATTTTCTTAATGTAATTTCAAGTTTTGCTATTACTACATAGAATTTCAGACAGGGTCATAATGACTAACATGAAGATTTCAAAAACAATTTCGTACATTACAAGCTTCCCATGAAACAGACAAGCTTCTACTTCAGTGTCAAATGTGTTGGGAGTCACAAAAATTCAAATGGAATGCAAGGATAACTAAAATATTGCTGTTGGAGAGTTTTGTATTGGCTTGATGGTGAAGTAAATCACTGCAAGGTGCCAGGCATCAGGAATCAGCATCAGGGCTGATGGTCCTTTCGTATTCATTTCGTGAACATGGATATTAGCATGAGGATCTTTTGCTGGCAACAATGTCATGATTCTTTACATCTCTGCTACTTATATCCTAAGAAAGAAAAGAAGAAAAATAAAATTAGTAGAGAAAGACAGAGGCAGAGAGACAGAGAAAGAGAGAGGGGGAGAGAGAGAGAAATCTTTAAGACTCAAAGGCAGTTTTGAGCTGTTATTTCATGTCATCCTAATGAAGTCTGAATAAGGCTTGCCCAAATCAAGCACTGTATCTACAGGTCCAGAGCAAATGTAGTGTAACTTAGAAATGCCTTCAAATTCATAAAGGAACTGAACGAGACCCTTTTAGGCTTATGGGAATATTCCGCATTATAGAAGTCCTTGTATCTGGTGGGAATATATCCTTGAGAAGTCTAGAGGAAAGCTCCAAGGCAGAACAGGTGAACAAGAGCACTGTCATTTCCCAAAGTGATTGCAGAATAAATGCATCGGGAAAAATGTTCTGTGAGCCATGGCCTGACAGCCTCAGTCTGTCAGTACGTGACAGCAGCGTGTGAAGAATAGTAAAAATGAAAGCTGCAGACAGTATGTATAGAGATCGGCAAATATAGTGAGATAAAGAGAAGCTGGAGTGCAAAATGTCCATGGTCAGCTTGTGCGGTTTTTGACAGCTTTGCCTCTGCTCCTTCCAAGAGCTTGATTTTTTTATTAGCTTGTTTTTTTTTTCTTTTTCTTTTGTTTAGCTGTTATTTGTTTGGTTGTATTTTGTTTTGTTTGTATTATCTAATCTACCTCTTCTGTAGTTACTTATACTTTCCTTATCTACTTACCCAAAGTTGCAGACAGTGAAATGCATGCTGTCCTTGGCATAGTCAGACCAGGGATGAGGTCTTCCTCTGGGTGGATATTATGCTGGAGATGTCTTCACTAGCTTGGCCTTTGGCAGTGCTAAAAGTCTGCAAATGTGTGCCACAAAATGTCTTTTTGAGGATATAGTTATATTGGAGTGTTACTTTGCAGTGTTGAGGGAGCAAACATATTCACAGCTTAACCATTCAGTCAGCAAAGCTATGCTCATGCACTGGCAGTAATTTTCTGTTTTGCATTCCAAAGCTTGGTAGAAAACCTGTGGACAGCACTGTGAAGGGCAGATGGCCACATCAGGGGAAGCCTATGACTTCTCCCTCAGTACACCACTGAGCAAACACAATCTGGTTCCAGTCCCAGGCCTTGACTTGGCTGTAGCCTCAGTCAGTTCACACAGAAGAGAAGTGTGGAAGTCACATAAACACAAACTGCTATAAATTTAGCTCTTAAACCTCTCTCTCCCATTTCTTACTTTTTCCAAGGTACTGTGACAACTTTTTCAAAATTTCCTATGTCTTGCTTCCACACAGAGAATGTCCCAGCCATGAGCTACTGACTTCAGCATGTGCAGAAATTGAAATCTCCTGCAACCAACCCTCATTCTGCTCAGTGCTGTGGGGATACTTCCCTCCACACAGTCTGTGTATCCCTCAGTCCTTTTTTTCTGTCACATTCTCGCCAAAGCATGCTCTACATGCCAATGGTTATTTTGCCTGTTAACTAACTCCCCTAGAGTCTTTTAGATTATTCTAGACCATCTCTGTTTCTGCAACCATTCTCAGACACAAAGATTACAGGGAGACTTGTGGCAACTGACTTGAGATGGCTGTGCAGGACGACTTTCTAGAAAAAGAGATGAGTGAACTAATAAAATTTTTAAATTTTTTTCTCTTGTGTCCTCATGATGATTGTGTCTTTTCTGTGTGCAAGAAAATCTCAAAATGTTAGAAAAACTCTCATCACTTATAGAAATGTTCATTTTGTCCTGAATTATTTCCCTTCAAGTGCTTTTCTCCTTCCTTTATTGAGAAATACTCATTTACTGTAATTTAATGTTATTGCTACTTTTCTTCTTGTCTTTTTGGCTGCCCTGTGTTTGATCAAGTTCCCAGATTTATTAATTATAAAAAATCCTTTCCTTGGGGGAAGCTTGGAAAGGATTTAGGTTTAAAGCAAAAAAAAAAAAGGCTTCAAGAGTCAATAAGACTTTCAAGATCCAGCCTTTTTTTTTTTTTTTGACATATTTTTCTATCATTTTGGCCTGAGGAATGAGATGTGTCTCTTAGAAGGTTCCAATAGTAATTTCCAGGCCACAGTCTAAAAGTCAGATAACCAACTCTGCAAAACATGACAGCTAGTTCAAATATTCTCAAACTTGGAAAGAAAATGGTGCATAGCTAAAGCTCAACTGTGAAACATTCATAGATGGCTTTAAGGTAACCACCTTCTAGCCCTTTCAGTTTTGATTTCTACCATTTCTTCCCATTAATAAGCCTTTAAGATGAAAATATAAACAGAATGTGAGTTTCAGCTTAGTGCATGGTTGTATTTGGCAGAACCTTTATCCCGATCATGTAAGTTTAACTTGAAAACCAATTACTTCTAAAATTGCTTCTGCTTCTGCCCTGTACTGTGTGTTGTGCTAGAAGTTTGCTGTATTTTCACTAGTATTTGAAACAGAATGTTACAGCATATGCTGAAAACTCATTTCACAATCAGATTTATTTCACTTTGTATGTTCCCATACCTTTTATTCCTTTATAATTCATCTGATCAGAAAGTGCAAATTATTTCATGCAACAAAAAAGTCTATTTCGAAATATACACTGTTAGCAATTTTCTTCAAAATCTAAAAGGATTTTCTAAAAGGATATGTCTAAATACATGAGAGACATTTCTTCTTTCCCAGCTCTGTAAAAATCCATCTTGTAGTTTTACTCTGGAACTGAAGACGGAGGCTAGTGGATGTAATCTTTCTGGATTTCAGTAAAGCTTTCAACGCTGTCCCTCTCTGCATCATTCTGGACAAACTGTCCAGCACACAGCTGGATAAACACATCATGTGATGGGTGAGCAATTGGCTTATGGTTTGGGCACAAAGTGTTTAATGAGAGGAGAGACATCAGACTGGTGACCTGTCACTAGTGGGGCTCCACAGGGCTCCATCCTCAGCCCTGTGCTCTTCAACATCTTCATAAATGGTTTGGACACAGGACTGGAAGAGTTACTAAATAAGTTCACAGGTGATACAGAACAGGAAGGAGCTGTTGACTC
This sequence comes from Dasyornis broadbenti, assembly GCA_013397935.1. Lineage (NCBI taxonomy): Eukaryota > Metazoa > Chordata > Aves > Passeriformes > Dasyornithidae > Dasyornis > Dasyornis broadbenti. Next base: position 87,388 of record VZRN01005607.1, read on the forward strand.
CTCAAGGTCACGGAGGCCCTGCAGAGAGACCTTGAAAAATGAGAGGACTGGGCAGGCACCAACCATATGAAATTCAAGAAGGGAAAGCACTGGTTTCTGCATCTGGGCTGGGGTAACCTTGGATGCACAGACAGACTGGAGAATGAGAGGCTGGAAAGCAGAAATAAATGCAGGAAAGGGACCTGGGGGTTCTGGTTGATTGAAAGCTGAATATGAGTCAGCAGTGACTGGAAGCCAGGAGGGGCACCCGTGTCCTGGGGGGGCATCAGGCCCAGCATCACCAGCCGGGCAAGGGAGGGGATTTTTCTGCTCTGCTCTGCACTGGGGAAGCCTGACCTCCCATGCTGGGGGCAGTTTTGGGTGCCACACTGAAAAGACATTGAGCTGTTAAGAGAGTGTCCAAAGGAGGGTGACAAGGATGGTGCAGGGCCTTGANCAGGGGCTTGAGGGGCAGGTGTTTGAGGAGTGGCTGAGGTCGCTTGGTCTGTTCAGCCTGGAGGAGACTGAGGGGAGATCTCACTGCAGTCACAACTTCTCTGTGAGGGGAGGAGGAGAGGCAGACAATGATCTCTTCTCTGCGGTGACCAATAACAGGACCCGAGGGAATGGCCTGAAGTTGTGTCAGGTGAGGTTTAAGTCGGATATTAGAAAAAAAAGTTCATCACCCAGAGGGTGGTTGGGCACTGAACAGGCTGCCAAGGGAAGTGGTCGCAGCACCAAACCTGACAGAGTTCAAGAGACATTTGAACAATACACTTGGACACATGATGTGATTCTTGGAGCTGGTGCAGTGCAGGGCCATTTTGTGAATCTGTGAAAGACAAGACTAACACTGCATAAATCCTACAGAATTTTTAAAATTCTTAGTAGAAAATGTGGGAAAAAAAAAAAAAAGCAAAATGATTGGTTTTCACATATGATGAAATTATCTCTAGAAGTGAAAGTAATTTCAATAGTATCAAGAGCTGAAAAGGTAGGCTATGTCATTCAGCCATTAATTTTGAACTACATTCAGTTTCTGTCAAACAGAAAACAATGCCCTCTACTCAATACTCTGCAGACCACATATTTATTCCAATTTTCCACTGTAAATTGTAAAGAGAAAGGTTTGAGTTCAGGTGAATCGTCAAGCTCCATGATTTTTAAAAATCAGTCTCAATGCAGTAATGAAAAGTTTTCCTTTTCCCACCACCTCTACCAAAGAAATGACCTGGTGGATGCTCAGAGGGCTCCTTGCCTAGCAATGAAGTGATGTAAGGCTGAGCCAATGTTGCTTTAGTAAATGTAGCTCAAAATCCCCAGCGTTCCGAATGGCCTCATGCCCCAGGGCAGTACATGTAACTCAAGACAGAAACTTGAAAGAACGTATCTCCTGATTTTACTCACCCAAGTCTTAAGAAATACAATTTGAAAAAAATTCTCAGGACTTTGCAAAAATGTAACAAAAACCACAGCAAGATCTTCATGAATATAGTGGAAATGAACTCTCCTCTTCTATTTATTTTAAATTATCTTATATATCTTCATAGCTCAAGGCTTGAACTATGATAAGTCTGACGTTCCAAAGGGAAGCAAGGGGCACGTGCTTCGGGAGCATATAGCTGTTTTTAAATAGTTCTGATTCCTTTTTAGAGTTTTACTAAATTCTTAAAGATTTTCTGAGAATGAGGTAAAGTCTACTACAGCAGCAAGCCATTGCAATTATAGTAATTTTGGGGTCTTTCAGCCTATTTGTGCAAAAGTACCATGAAAACAAATTTCTCTCTTAATTTCTAGTGACCTGTTCTTCAGTTCATTCGTTCCATTAGTTGATAAAGTTGCCTCTTGCAGAAAATTCCTTCAGCCTCTGCAAACATCAAACAGCTCAGCCAGCAAGATGAGGCAACCAAAAATCATAGCGTCTTGAGCCTGAATAAACATATCCTGCCTCTCAGCAGGGCTCTCAGGTTGGGCTCATTGCTACAGCAACTGTAGTCATGTAGCTTTTGGAAGGTTTGAGCAGAATAGCTGCAAGTGTGGAACAGTTGCATTTCCCAGAACGTAGGGTGTAAATATACTTTCAGCAGATCAAATTTGTGGAGAAAAATCCCTTCTCGTTAGCTCTACCTTGCTTATGATTAAGAACACTTGCTGTTCTATTCTGTGTTACATACCCAATTGAATAAAAAACAGTATGTTGACACAGAAAATAATATGGAGGCTTAAGTCTCTCAACACATCCATGTGTGATGGTTACTTACAATTAAAAAAATACACAGGGAAAACAGAAACCTTCTGCTTTGTATTACTTGAACAAGGTAGATGGGGAGGGCAGTCCTGCTTTGGAGGGAGAGAACTACCAAAGCCACATATATAGCAATTGACAAATGTAACATGAGCAATCAAAAGCTCTTAGCATCAGGCTCTGAAAATAGCTGTGGCACAAATGGCTTATAAGTGCATTAGGAACATGGCAGAGTGCATCCCAACAGATGCCACTGTGGCTTCAGAGGTGAGGGTCTTTGAACCCTTTTGTGGCCAGGCAGAATAAGGGTGTGCTGGTCACAGCCGAGGCGCAAGTGGTTGCTATTCTTCTCCCTTGTGCCTTTGCCTGGTCATCTGCTGGGAACAGGAGGGGTCCTTTCAGCACCAGGCCCTACTTATAGCTCCTCCCTGCTCTCTCCTGTCATAATTGGAGCAGTTCTCCATGGAGGTGTTGCTCCAAAAGCTCAACATCCTTGAACAGCCATGTCCTCCCCACCTCCACTCTTCCCTTCTTGGATTGTGTGGAGCACATAGAATGGAGAAAGTCTGAAGGTGTATTGCGGTGCCATGGAACTTGCACTGGGCACACTCCTGTGCTGTTACCCAACTTCATGTGTTGATTCCACTACTCATCACATCTGGAAATACTCCTTAGCGTGACAGCTTTCCAAACTGCAATTTTTTCAGTTAAAGTAGTTTTCCCTTGTTTGTGTGGAAAATGGTGATGCCATAGACAAATTCGGAGCTCCCAAAATTCTACTTGTCCCTTGGGAAGGGATTCATGTGTGGCATTTATATGCCCACAGGACTTGCAGATGCAGAAATTCTGATGGAGAGATGAATGGGTGAAGTGTTCATTTTCAGTTTACCATTAGCCCTCCAAGTTGCAGCATTACTGTTACATGTTGCTTGGATAAAACTTGAATGCTCCTGATTACAGGGCAGGATCTCCTTTGTGGAACCTATGGTAACACATTTAATTTAAAGTACTTTGGTGGTAAGGAAAACTTGGTATGAAAATTTAATACTGTAACTACTTCTGAGCCATGTAATTTTTATACAAAAAAAAAAAAAAAAAAAAAAAAAAAAAGCAAGCTGTAGTGCTGCTAAAGACCTTTGACTCCCCTTCAAGAGCAAACTGTTCTTACAGTTTCAAATTTCCTTGTGATTGTCAGTTTTTAGAAGTGATTGTTTATGGCTGAGTTTTTTTCAAAGAGTATATACACAGAATGGACTCTAAAGTTTGGATTCAGGGTATGGTATTTAAATAATATCTAACTGAAATCATGAAAGAGGCAAATGCTTTAACAGGTTTTGGTCTGATATGCCAAATATATCAAAGCTAGAGCTAGTAGGAAGTCTAGTCCTGATTTTGCCAGTGGCCGTATCTCATTCTGGTAGATAATTTATTCTCATTTATGTCTATTTCATTTTCCTTTAAATGAAAATAATAATATGGAACTGTTGTAAAGATGAATTACTGACATATTAGTAAAGTAATACTCAAGTAGAATGTCAGCATTTTCCTCAAAACTGAACTAAACATTGAGGAATTAGTATTTTATTCTTCTATGATCTACTCCCAGTTGGTCTGAGTGGCTCTGTTTGGAGCATGTGCATGTGTTTTTATGTATTCTGTTCCAGCCAGTAGCTGGCATTTCATTGACAGATAATACATTATTCTTAAACTTGCTGTCTTCAGAAAACATTCTTAAAGCCTCTTGCCCCACACCCCTCATGTAGACTCTTTCACTTGATATAGTGGCACTTTCTTCCATTTCTTCAAAGTGGACGTTGTTTATTCAGTAATTCTCTAACTACACACATTCTTTCTGTTTTGAAAAATATATTTTCAGGATACAATCTGGCAAAGGAATTTGAAATATCTGTGTAAGACTCTGATCTTTAACAGCTACATGAACTGTTTTTCATGCACTTGCTTTGCATTCTGCTGTGAAATAGCTCTACTTCAGGTCTTCAAGAGCAAATTGAAAATTTCTTACAGGAACCAGGCTTTTAATTAAACATTTCACAGGACCCTCTTTCCCCAAATAACATGATCCCACAAGAAAAGGAGATAATTGAATTTGTGAAAGTCTAGTGGTGAAATATGAAAGTAGAGAAGCTTAGCCACATTTTTTTTTGTTAAAGCAGTGGCTGAAAGATGCTGCTGTTGAACATGCTATTTTGCACATTGCCATATATATTGCTTTTTCTGGAAAAGATACCACCTAAGGCAGTGGTTTTGAGTTTTGATGTACTTGAAAGGTGACATCAGTCAGGAACGCTACAAACATCTGCTTTACCCACATGACATGAGACTGTAAAGATTTCCTAGATAGGACAGCCTAATTTCTGCCCAAATTAATTTTTTGTTATTATTTTCTTAATTATGATTAATTATTTAACAGAGCATTACAACCTGGGGGTTTTGTCATAGCAGCTTTCTCCTTCTGATATTTTGTGTTTGGTTATTTACTGCTAATTGGTTGTTATAATTCTTGGTGACATATTGGCCTTCCCATGGTAGATCCAGCATGCTGGACAGAGTCCTAGGTGGCTTTTCTCTACACCTTATCATGCTAAAAGTGGCCTTATGGCTCCAGAGCACAAGATCTGGAAGAGGCTGAGGAGTAGGTGTTGTATTTGTGTAAAACAAGCTGCAGTGAAAAGAAAGCTGGAATTTCATGTCAGAAGAAATAAGTGGTGTGAGAGCAGCAGTAGGTGGGGAAACTGCTTTTTTGGGTTCCTCATCACTGCAAACATGGTATGTCAAAGAAAAATCCCAATCCTTGTTTATGACACTCATCCATGGTGTATGGCAAGTTTATGATGGGGAATTGCTGCAATGAAGCTTCTGCAAAACAGTCTGAAAGCTGTTCCATCAGAATAAAAACAGCTGCCAGGTTATACTTCCTTCAAGAAAATTTCAGGGTCTTGATGAAAGGGGAGGACACATCAAGAGGGCTCCCTTGACAAAGGGATTCATGTTGTCAGTGATGCAGGTTGAAACTGGAGGTGCTGCAGCTGTGACAGCCACTGTCTTTATTTATGCACTGGTGAGTGAACTGGGAAATATTCAAAGCTCAAACATACTGTTCTTGCTTAAGCAAACATGATTTTGACAGGGCTGGAACAGATTCCTCTTCTTTGACCTGCATACAAGGAAACAGTCTGAGAAACACATTAACATGGTTTATAAACTTCCTCTGTTCAAAACACCCCTAACCTCAGTACTGTCTGCCTATATACTTCCTTATCAAGCCCATAAATATAAATTGGTCTGTTGATTCTTGGAGGACACCAGGAACAGCAGGTACAGGTTCAAAGAGGCAGATGAGCTTTTGTGCACTTGCACAGGCTTTCCCCCATGTGACAAGTTCTCTTTCCTAGTTCAAGGGGAATTTGCTAGCTTCCCATGCTGAAGGTTCTGCTCTGAACTCTGGAAATCCAGAAAAAAATGGTTCCTCAGACTCTTACTGGAGTCAATAAGGAGAGAGGGGCTCATCCTAGGAATCAGTTTAAAGTTCATTATATTTTCATGAAATTTCCTGAAAATCTGATTTTCAAATTGTTCCCTACGAGTAGAAAGATTAAGGATATTCATAATTTCATTCTGGCCTAGGATGACAGTGAGTTACCTCTGTATTCTTGTATGTTTGCATATTTACAAAAATCTGGAAGTTTTGAATAGGCCCACAAGTTGGCTTAATAGTTCAAAGCAAAACTAAGGTCTAGATTTGTCTGAAGTTTAGGGATGCATAAGGAATTTTTCAGGCCTGAAACTTCATCTTTGATTATAGTTGATTTGGAATTTCACTTAGGATAAAAAATGAGGGGATATGTTTAACTACAAAAGATTTCTGTTAATAGAACTTAAAAGTAAGCATAGATTGATGATTTGTTGGAGAATTTACTGAGAAAAAAGACAAGTAGCAGCTACATGTTTTATTTTAAAATTTTACGTATATTTTTCTTTAAGATAATAAATTTCTTCACTAAGAGAAAACAACAACATGTTAAGTCAGCACCAGGAGGCCTGCATTTGTTTCTGCTGTGATGGAGTAAGAGGCTCATGAAGTAGAAGAAAACACGGAGCAAAGAAAGAGTAAGCAACTGTAAGAGAGAGAGCTTGTTCCCTAGCTTGTTTTGTCAAGTTTTTATAGCCATGGCCCCAGGTGTTAATTGCTTCTGGATTATTTAAGCGGTCTTACATTCTGAGTTCATAACATAGGCGTCATGAGGTTGGTTTTAGTTCTTATCCTAAATAGCTTACCGAAAATGGGCATCCATGTATAATGGAAGACAACTAAATGAAAAGAATTAATTATCTTTACAAGATTTATTACTGTGAGAATAATGTACTAAAAGCTGTTGTCATGAAACAGTCATGGTGTCTGCAAGATTGATGATGTCAGGATGGCAGATAGCAATTTTTAACAGGTCAGAAAAGGACAAAAAGTTCTGGAAATGTTAACTTCTGGAATCTGGAAGGTAAATTTAGGAATGAAACATTTTAGTGCATATGGGGTTATGCTTCTGAGGAAGAGTAAGATCTGTACAACATCCTGGTTTTTGTTACACAGGCCACACTTACAGAGTGATAACGTGGACTTCTTGTAACTACATCAATAAAATTAAAATTTGGGGAAATTTGAAATTGTGTGCAATCTTATCCAAGTTATCACCACACAGATCCACTTCTGGTAATTAGGAAATTCAGATCAAAGCAAAAATATCTATTTACAGTTCACTTCCACACAGAGTGAGAAGTTCAGATTTCTCTAACGAAAGTTTTCAAAACAGAGGCCAGAATTCAGCTATGAATAGAATACCACGTTAAAAATTAGGAACTGCCAACTGGTGTCAGCTATAACAACTTTCTCTCCTTCAGGACTAGAATTTCATTCAATCTAAATTTCTCATACCTTGAAGGCTTCATATGTCTTCCTGTATTTATATATATT